>JAHHFK020005859.1:0-15946 GCA_024533555.2 Aedes koreicus
ATTTACGTTTGAATCTTACTTCCCATCTTTGTTTACACAATCGGAAACGTCTGTTTGAAAAAAGTAGTCGAGAATTGCTGATGCTGGATTCGTTTAGTTGGCTAAGATGGCGTATAACAATGGCCGTTGCTCGTTGCTCAGAAGATGGCGAAATGAAGCAGGCTACTTTATTTCAGGGAAGAATGGAGAATCAGTTGACGACTTCTTTGTCCTCGTAGATGCCACAATCCTGGCCCCGGCACCAAATTATGATTGACCAGTGATTCAGGAAGCGGTTAGAGTAGTCGTGATTTAGACACTTCATTGAACACTAGGTTATCTTATAAGCTACAATTTTAACTTTATAGAAATTCACCTTTTTGTTTTTCAGCCGAACAGTTATAATAACTAATTATTTTATTCTTTTCGTTGAAACGACTTTGAACTTTTTAACCGATTTTTCTTCTGTGTACATGTTTGAAAACAGTGCATGAAAGTTAAGTTGTTCACACAGACATCTGCTGTAAGGTGGGGGCTGTGGGCTATCATATCATATACTACTAATTCGAAAATAAAGCGTGTCCACGATGAAATTGCCACACTATGAAATTGCTCTAACTTTTTAACCGTTGGGTAGAATTTAATGAAAATTTGAGTGGATTTAGTTCATAGTGCATTATTTACATCCTGCAAGTTTTAAAGTCCTGTAATCAAAACTCGCGGAAATGGAGTCGAAAGAACAGCTCGTGCGTGATAAAATCTTGCGCATTCATCACGAGAACAAGGATCTCTCGCATCGTTCCATCGCTAAAACGTTGGGAATCGCGAATTCCACGGTGTCGCGAGTGATTAAGCGGTTCGAGGAACGGTTGACCACCGATCGGAAGCCCAGAAGTGAAGGAAAAAGTATTCCGTACAACACCAAAAATCACAACCGCGTAGTTGGGGCCTTCAACCGAAATCCGAACGCCTCCGTTCGGGATGTGGCTAAGAAGCTGCACCTAAGCCGAAGTTTTGTCCAGAAGGCCAAAACTAAGGCTGGGCTTTGAACGTTCAAGGTACAAAAGGCCCCTAATCGCGACGAGAAGCAGAACAAGTCCGCCAAAACCCGTGCCAGGAAGTTGTACCTCAACATGCTGACGAAAGTTGAATGCTGCATCATGGACGACGAAACATATGTGAAGGCCGACTTCAAACAGATCTCCGGCAACCTGTTTTTCACGGCCAAGGATAAGTTCAGCGTTCCGGAGCATGTCCGCACTCAGAAGATGTCCAAATTTGCGAAGAAATTCCTGGTTTGGCAAGCCATCTGCACGTGCGGGAAGCGGAGTGCACCTTTCGTGACCCAGGACACGATGAACGGACAGGTGTACATAAAAGAGTGCCTCCAGAAGCGGCTGCTTCCTCTCCTGAAGGCCCACAACGTCCCAACAATCTTCTGGCCGGATTTGGCCTCTGCCACTACTCCAAGGACGTGCTGAAGTGGTATGCGGACAATAAGGTCAATTTCGCAGTGTGGCCACTCAATTTTCATTTTCAAATTCCCAGTTTTTTCCCGGTTTCCTCAGACCAAATGTTAAAAATTTCCCGGTTTAAGACTGGTTTACAGGTCGGGAAAAGGCGTCACTGAATTTGTGCGCTTGTGTGTTTTAAATGGAACCCGGGATTTGAATTCCCGTGGCAGGAAATAAGTCTACACAAAAATTACAGTTTTCTTGAAGTGTAAACCCAATTTTACTGTAGGAAACAAAATTCATCTCTACAGACTTCTTCTTCGGCGAGAACAAAACATTTCGCTTTGTTTTCGTGCGGATTTTGCAAGTTTGAATTCAAATAGAAAAAAATGTCAAAAGGAGAGCCGAGTTCCGAAACAGTTTTTTTTTTTCGATATAGATCATTACACGGAATACATTAACCTCTACTTTTTTGACAGTTCAGGAAGCTTGTTTTCCAGGTGTTAGAATTTGAACCGCTCAAACGAAATTTTTGACTGACTTTTTTTCTGGATTCTGTCTGATTAGATTCAGGAAATGATGTAGAGAATAAGCACTGGTTTCTGTTTTCCGGCTGTTTTACTTTAATCGTACTAAATTTAGATCACAAAATCTCAAACCGATCCTACCGAAAATATCCTAAGTCCACGTAAACAAGCTTCCTGAACTGTCAAAACTGCATTGATGACGCCATCGTGCAATGATCTATTGATGTGCTCGAATATTTTATGGTTTTGACAGTCAGCATGAACAGCTAAGAGAGGAAGAAAAATTGAACGAAGAAAATACAGACCTCAAAAAAAACTCACCCGCCAAAAAAAAAATTAAACGCGTAGCCAAAACGACAAAACGGGATAAGGAGATTTCGAAACATCCTTGCTTGTACCAAATAACAATAAAAGAGAATTCCAACAAGATAGCTAAATATTTGATTTAAAGCCGTTTTCGGTTATTGTGGTAATGCTACAATGGTATCGCTTCTCAGAATTAAAAAAAAAACGGCTGTCGAACATATTGATGAGTGTTAATTCTGCAAATAAAATTTTTGGAACTAGACGACGAATATGACCTCAGTATCACCAACAAAGCGAAAAAAGTGAAACAAGAGAGATTAATTATTAGGTTATTAGGTTTTCCTATGTCTAACCCCCTTTCTTTCAAACGCATAGGACGAATGTAAATTGTTTTGATAGGGAAACGTTTGCCTGACAGCAAGTCCTATAGTTTCTATGCGCTTGAAAGAGAAAAGAGATTAGATGTCAGAACACACGTTGCGACACATTTCGAGAATGAGCCAAGATATTCATAGAAGGTAAATCAATTGATACACTCTAGAATTTCACAGATCGTTATGGATGAACACGCTAAGATTGGAATAACTAGAAGTTCGATGATAATCACACACAACCTAAATTATAATTAATCATAAGAACATAAATTCCCGGTTTTTTCCCGGTTTCTCCCGGTTTTTTAAAATTCCCGGTTAATTCCTACTATGAATAATAAGGAAACTGCCCACATATTAATCTCATTGTTCCTATATTCATCCTACGATGAATCAAACAATTGGGCAGTTGAAGGATCGGTTTTCGTTTTCTAATAATGTTTGCTCACGTTAAATAACTACAACAAACATTACTAACTAATCCTGTCACGTGTATATCGTTTTATTTCAAGTAGGATGAATATAGGAACAATGAGATTAATATAGGTACATCTTCCCTATAATAACAAATTTTGTAACAGTTTTGTTACGATGTAGCAAAATGATATCAGCTATTGTTAGAATTCTTCTATTTGTTCACGCAGATTGTGCCTTCCAGGGTATTATATCTTAATTTGTTATAAGTATGTTATACAATTATCCAGATGAAATCGTCTTTAACAAATTTATATCATTATCAGTTCTTCGTAACAAGATTTGTTATAATTCTGATATTCTTATGTTATGCCCTTCTGGTCGGGAATCGATCTAAATTATCACTTCTCACTCGAGGCCACAGAAAGAAAGCACAATGGTTCATGGTGCAATTTAGAACCCATAGTTATCTGGGCTTTATCTCACATGTTGATATAATGCCAAATTGGATTGATTTGTAAACATTATTTCTCATGTCAGCAGAAACTGAACAATTATAAAATCGGTTATTTATGTTCATACATGATTTATCAGCAATTCAATAGTGAAAACATTATAATTCACTATACAATGATTTTGTTCCTTCGGTTTGTGTTCAGATGAGCCATTTGAATATAAACAACGGCAAACTCATACATTTCCACTTCAAATTTTACGAATAACAACCTTTTTACTACATTATTGATACAACAGGCCATAGTTGAGAACACACAAAAAAATATGTCCCCAACATTGGCCCTTCGATTTTCTTGTAAAGTCATTGTTATTTTAGCTATGTGAGCAGTAAGTTTGTAACGTGTATCTATTTTCTGTACATCCAGACTGTATACTCGCTTTATCGATCCAATTAAGCCAAATTTAGATCACTTGAAGATCGTATAGATCATCTGTTCAGCTTAACCAGTGAAATCACGATGCCCCAAAAGTTCAAGAAATCAAAAATTACGCGGGAGCGAACACTTATAAGTTGATTAATATTGTCTCAATTGCTTTGGATTACATCGGTCAGCCTAATAGCAACATGATTTTGTTGATTATCGCTAAATTAATGACATATTTGGTACATAGGCCGAATGAAGGTGATAAGCTAACATTACATCCCGTTACCCTATTATTTTGATATTAAAGACTGTATTCGATGAAATTTGGACACACAAAATATTCATTGAGCCCGATTCTTTTCAAACTTTCTGCAAATAAAGTACTACTAAATGGTTAACTTGTGACATCATTGATTTATTGAACCTCTTCTCCCAACCCAAATGCCCGCACCTTTGCCTTGACCCCTTTCATCAAATTTTGGGCAATGATAGGACCGACTTGCTTACTTACTTTTAACCACACTTTCTTTAGTTCAAGTTCATTTTCTATCAGTTTTGGAGTTTTAACGAGCTTTGTCTTCATGATTGCCCAAAATTTTTCAATTGGGCGAAGTTCCGGAGTGTTTGGAGGGTTGACGTCTTTTGGTACAAAAACTACATTATTATCTTTGTACTAGTCTAAGACGGGCCGGACATAGTGTGGCAAGATGCCAAATCCGGCCAAAACAGTGTCGGGCCATCGTGAGATCCCAAGAAGGGCAATTCGTCCTTGTAGATTTGTCCGTTGACGGTCCCAGAGGTGATGAAGGGCTGACTCATTTTGCCACATCCGCAGATCGCTTGCCAGACAAGGAATATTTTGGCGAATTTCTACAGTTTCTTCTTCCGTACATTCTCCGGAACGGCCAACTTAAAGGTGGCGACATAGTGTTCCTGTCCTGGCATTTGTTTGGTGTCGGCTTTAATGTAGGTCTCATCGTCCATCACAATGCAGAACGGTTTTGTGAGCCACTCCCTGTACAGTTTTCTTGCACGAGTTTTGGCCACCGAGTTCTGTTTATCGCTCCGGTTCGGTGCCTTCTGGACCTTGTACACATGTAATCCAGAACGTTTCATTGTTTTCTGCACAAAACAAACTGAAACTTTCGCCTTTTTTGCAACATCCCATGTTGGGATAACGCTTAAATTGGTTCAATACCATCCTGGCCTTCTCCGGATTTGATGTGCCACGTTTTTTGCCACTACCATTTTTCCGCTTGAATGTCTTGCGGTCCTTGAACGTTTTGATCACATGAGATACGGTTGAATGTGCGATTCCGAGCTGTTTTCCGATCCATCGATGAGAAGCGTTTGGGTTTTCGAAGTGAGTGCCCAAAATTTGTTGGCGCACTATTTCTTCATTCGAAGCCATCACTGAAATCACTCGACCGATTTTCACGAAACTCATTACACAATTGACTCAACACAATGAAATACATTCAGTTAAAATTTCAATAATTTTTACCCACACGCTAAAAAGTTACGAACAATTGCGTGTGTCCAAATTTCATCGAATACAGTCTTTATGTCCAGGTTTTTTCATCCAGTGATCCCTCTCGTAGGTCAAATTTGTCACCTTGTCGACGGTGAGAGGGCTTATCTCATGCTATAAACATGCATGTGAGACCAAAAATTTGACCAGTAGTGAAAGTATCACAAAGCTCGATTCAAAGTAAATCTGGACGCACGGTTTAATACACCACCGCGTCCCTGGTGGTTGGAACAAAAAACGTTTGACAGGCATTTGTTGATGTTTTATTGACAAAGAAATTGGTGAAAAGTTTTTCTCGATTGATCGACGCATCTCGAAATTACGGATCATGGAACTTGAGAAAAGAAAATTAATTGTGCACAAACATCTAGAGAATCCTTCGTGGTCTGCCTCAAAAATAGCAAAAGTGTTAAAATTCCCAAAGTCAACGGTGTGTCTTGTAATCAAACGTTACAAGGATACTCTGAGTGTGGATAGAGCACAGCGCATCTATCATAAAAGTGGCACTAGGGACAAAGAGCTGAGGAGAAAGGTGTTGAGGTACGTGAAAGGCAACCCAGGTGTCTCCATACGTGATTTGGCAAAGAAATACGATTCCAACTTTTCCACCGTGCGTAACATCCTTTCAAGAGAAGGATATAAGTCTTTTTGTGCCAGTAAACATCCGAATCGCTCCCTGAAACAAAATTTAGTGGCCAAAAAGCGAGCACGATTACTATACGAACGAGTTTTGACGAAATTTGATGGCTGTATTTTAATGGATGACGAAACATATGTCAAAATGGATTATAAACAAATCCCCGGACGAAAATTTTACCTGGCAACTGGTCGTGGGGATGTCCCTTCCAGGTATAAATTTGTTTTTGCTGATAAGTTTGCTCGGAAACTAATGATTTGGCAAGGAATCTGCAGTTGTGGCCTTAAAACCAAGGTTTTCATCACATCTCACACAATGACGTCGAAGGTTTACATTAAAGAGTGTCTGAAAAAGCGGATTTTACCCTTCATTCGGCAACACAAGACCAACGTTATGTTTTGGCCGGATCTAGCCAGCTGCCACTACTCTAAGGAGGTACTAGAATGGTATGCTGCAAACAATGTTAATTTCGTCGCCAAAGAGATTAATCCTCCGAATTGCCCTGAGTTCAGACCGATCGAAAAATATTGGGCAATTGTCAAGCGAAAACTTCGAGGATGCGGTAAAGAAGTGACAAATGCACAACAAATGCGTTTAAAGTGGAATAAGTTCGCCGGTACAGTGTCACCAGCGACTGTGCAGATCATGATGGCATCGATCACAAGTAAAGTGCGACAGTTCGTTCGAAACGGTGAAATGTAATGACTTGTTATATATCGTTTGAAAGCTGAATAAATACCGTTTTGTTTGACGTTTCTATCAACCGTGTATGTTGTTAAATTCTTGAGTTATGATCACTTGAATGCGTCCAAATTTACTTTGAATCGGGCTTTAGCAACGATCCGTATGGCGGCAGGTTAAGAGGGTCATGCCATGGTAGATGACGAAGACCTAGGCGCACAAACTTTCTTTGCATCGATTCAATACGGCTTACCCACACAATGTTGAACGTACACCAACCTAATACAGCAGATTCAAGAATCGAGTGCACCAGAGCACAGTAGAATGATTTCAAACACAGAGGGTGAAACCATTGGCAAGCTTCAATATTAAATCGAGTTGTCGTTCGCTTTCGAAATCACGTCGTCATTATGAATTCGGAAGTTTAGTTTGGAGTCCAAAATCACACCAAGATCTCTAACCTTATCCAGCAGTTCTAAAACATGTCCATTAAGACGGAAGCGAAAAATGATCGGTTAACGTTCTCTGGTAAACAAAATAGTGTTGCACTTCGTTACACACAGCTCCAGGAGATTCTGGAGATTACTCTAATCTGCAAATAAATCCAACCGTTTCTGCAGGTAGACATAGTCCTCGATACTCGTGATCATCTTGAAGATCTTCAGATCATCAGCGTAGAAAACACGGGTTCCGGAAGGTAAAATGAGTGCAGCATCATTAATAAACACTTAAAATAAGCAGGGACCCAGGTTACTCCCTTGTGCGACACCAGATGATACAGGAAATACAGCGATGAGCATATCCGAAATCCATAGAGCGCCCGAACAAGTACAATTTGAACCAGTCTACAAAAGCTGTGGATACTCCGAGTTTTTTGAGTTTTCAAAGCAGAGGATCATGGTTCACTCGGTGGAATGCAGCTTTGAAATCAAAATGGCATTTACTTGCATACCAGCGTCCGTCGATTGAATGCACAAAGATGAAACTTTCCAGTGATATGGCGTCACGCATCTTTTCGTGTAGAATCCATGCTGGGCACTAGATATATGTTTTTTGCAAGCAAAAACGCTTGATTTACAATGATTTCAAATAGTTTTGAGCAACCACTCAATGATTTAATTCCACGGTGATCACAAATTTCACCCTTTTTGTAAACGGGAGTCATGTCCGAAGTCTTCCACGGGAATATCATATGTTACATTGAAATGTTGAAAAATTTGACTAATGGCAGAACTAAAACGCTCGAACATTTCTTCAAGATGCATGCAGAGATACCATCCAAACCATTTGATACAGAGTTTTTAGGTTAACGTATCGCATTTTGAACGTGGTCCCAATTGATTTGATAAATTCCAAATTCATACCTATCCGATGGTGTTTAACGGAGAGCTGCGTATAGATTCGAGGAGGAAATCTGCACTTTTCGAGAAAACTTTTAAAGTGATCAGCAAATATCTCACAATTGATGGCATTGGTGCTAGAGGAACGATTATCGAGATACATAGACGAATCTCAGAGTTGAAGGACTCAACGATTTCATCTATATTTCGACCGCCATCCAAAAATTGCCAATCAATCACAGAGAGCGCTTCATTCAACAGGTTATAATCGAAACGACGGAAATCAAGCCGCGGATTGACATTTGATTGCTCAAATCTCACGGGTAGAGGCAATGAAACAGCAACGTCAATGGGAGGATGTGCAATGTCTGGATATACAAATACATCAAGTGCTTCAGAAATGCTGCAACTGGATAAAGCTGTATCGTTCACCAATATCAAGTCAAGAATACGAGAATTGGAATTCTTAATTGAGTTAATTTGTGTCAGACCATTAAAACAAAAAGCATCATACAAAACACCATCCGAAGTCGAAAATCGTGATGAGCTGGCATCAATGTTAAGCCCGCCATCCTCTGAAGCCGTCCAACACATGTTGGCATGATTATAGTCTCCAAACTGAAGCGCCATATCACACGGTTTCAAGCATGCCAAAACAGTACTAATAGATTCACTATGCAGCGTTATTAGAGTAAGGTCATCTCTACGGTCAGGAGGAAGGTATACTACTCCAATGCTCATGGAAAACGTTTGCAATTTAATGTTTACCCATAGCTGTTCCAAAGCCACGCTAGTTGGGGCTGAGTCGACACAACAGCATAATCTAGACGATACTGCTATCAAAACACCTCCCCCACGACGCTATCTACTATTCAATGGATAACGATCTGTCCGAAAAACTGTGAATGAATTTCCAAACAGTTGAGTCGATAGAATACAATCGTCGAGCCACGTCTCTGATAGTACTATCACATCATACTCCACATCATGCACTGCGAGATAGAAATCGTCGATCTTCGTTCGAAGTCCACGAACATTTTGATAGTAGATGCGAGGTTGCGGCGAGAAGTCGGAGGAAGAGATGCCTCTGCATTGCGTCGAATCGCCTAAAACAGGCTCGGAGATGTGAAAGCCATTTGTTGCAGCCGGGGATTCTGAGGTGATGCTGCAACACGAAAGCTGATCAGGCACAGAAATGTTGCATGGAGATATGTACTTGCCTGTAAATAAGGGTTGGGAGACCCCATCACCGAACTCGACCACAGGACCAGAACGACTCTGATGGCTGCAAGCAGGACTAAGTTGCTGGCAGGAAACATCTGGCGCGACTGGGTCGAGTGGCTGGAAGTCTCCCATGAGGCAACAGGCAGCGCGTTCTGGTAAATACGAAGTAATTCCAGGCTCCGAAACTAACATCTGGTTGTTAGTAGGTTCCATCAGTGAAGCATTCCGAGAATAAACAGTTACATTCTCGCAGCGATTATTAAGTGGTGCGATTGGGTTCGCAGTGGCGCTAGAACACGGAAGCTGATTATGGCAAAACTGTGATTTTTTTTCCAATCGCCATATTGAAATATAACAAATAATTGAAATGTGGAAAAATAAATGCATCAAATTTTCAATGGTATGCAAATAAACTTTAGATCGGAGACTTATTTTGGCATTCTTATAGATAACCTTTTTGAATTCCATCCATTTTCAGGAAATTCATGATTAGTTTATCGAATATATTTGTTTAAATTTGATTTATGTTGTTGTAAATTTGCATAATTTCCGAGGCGCATTAATTTTCGGCTCGTATCGAGCCAATATTCACCACATAAATAAATGCGCAAATAATTTGGAGCATAATACGCTGTAGAAAACACAATTCGTTTTGGATATTTTGCTATCAAACTAAATGTCCCGCAACACTAGACCTTTTTTTTACTGCTAAATGAATCAGAATAGTAAAGAATCGAACAAGGCAGAACAATAAAAACCAACTTCGATTTCACAATGCGTTTTGACAGCTGTGGCCATTTGGCCATATTCTGGTTTTCATGGCAGCCAATAGGTTTTATGAAGGTTCTCAAGTGGTCATAACATCTTTCACAAGAACATTTTCAAAATCTTTACGTTCTTATAAAGGTTTTATTTACTTGTTTTAACAACCGTCTATAGAGTAGGCCATTTTGTACAAATTTCGGCTTTAAAGAAGCATAGAAGAGGTGTTGGTAGACAAAACAGTCTTGAATGTAGTTTTATCAACAAAGCCAGGAGGAGCGCTATACGGCTGGAATAAAACTAAAATTGTTTCTTGGGCGGGTACCCACCGAATACAAATTATTGTAACTCTGGCAATTATTGACCGATTTTAATTATTTTGGCACCGTTAGATTCAAAAACTTATTCGCTATGTTTGTTGAATTTGTTTGCTTCTTGAAATACGGAAGACTTGTGTTGCAACAATTGTACAGAAGGTATGCAAACAAGATGTCAGTCGTTAACAAACGTGTCCTAATTTAACAACATCAAATACATACACCACGAGTTTATTCAATATATTGCCTTTTTCTGGTAAATGATTGACTGAAAAGTTGGTGAAAACAAATTCAGTGCATCATTAGGACCAATCCGTCATTTTGTGTTGAAGTAACCTGTGATACCGATAAGAGAGGAAATAATCTTTCAGAGTTGATCAGCGGATCAATATGACAAAATCTTCTTCAAAACTTTTTTCGTTCATTCCTCGAGCACAAAATTGATTGATCGATGAAGTGCCACGCTTGGGGCTGATGTAATTTTCAAGCTTTAAACTTTTAATTTGATAAAGTTGATATACTTCTTTTGTATCTTTTCTACTAATTCCTATCCCTATATTATTCCGAAGAGAACGCTCGAAGAATAACAATCACCTCCTGCAGTGTATTTTTTTTAAATGCACAAAACAAATTCTAAATCACCGCCAGTATTTAACAGGGTTCTTTAATTAAAATTATTCCACTCTTATCACGTAACGTCATTCCAGTCCACCTCCTCGAGACTCGTCTACCTGGTATATTCAGACGCGCACGTGTTCCACACCACCATACTGGAGAAGGCACCAGCAAATTTTCTCATCATAGCAAACACAGACGGCACAGAAGCTTGAAAAGGACGAAGAAGCATTAGCAGTGCTTAAATTATACTGATTACATTAGGCCCCCTTTTCTGCCGAACAGAGATGAAATCTTTCTTTTGCGCTCGATAATTCCATACGATAGAAAATCAATTTCGGAGGAATTTTTCATTTCCAATCACTGTAACGGTTTCCCTGCCAGCCACTCCCATCTGTTCATCATGGCTCACACAGCTAAACATAGCATTGGACTGATGATTTGCGATATAACAAAAGCGCGCGATGCGGAAAATCTTCCCTAAGCCGCATTTTGGCAACTATTCCATGGAAGCGGAACGACGCACAGAAGCTGGCAATAATAGCAATGGTAATGAAAGAAAATATGTTTTCATTAATTTACCACTTCAGGAGGTTTTGCTTTGGCTGCTCCCTGTTGTTGTTGGTGCCGAGCGTGTGGTGGCAAATGCTTCACGGCACGCACTATTAACTGGAACTGATTGAAATTAGTACGATATGATAAGCGACGCTGTTTTTGCCAAATTAGTGTGTAATTAATGTTTCCATTTGTTCTGGTCGCTTTGCTTCATAGATTCTTGGCAAAACGCTAATTGTCGTGGCATTCACGCTGAATGTGATTATTAGTTAGGCTAAATCGGCCAATATTTATTTTGTTTGACAGTAGCAGCGTGTTGCGAAAATCGTCCCCCAATGATTTGGTTTGCCTAGCAACGGAAAACGCAAACAGCGAACACAGGTCCGAGGAGGGATTCGAATACGGTGACACAAATTACAAATGAGATTACGATTATTATTATTTTCAAATCGCGTTTTCCACGCAAGCAATGTGGCATCGTGTGGAAAAACAAGCACGGGGATCGAAAGTGTCATTGAAGTCGAAATAGAAGGGCGGCAAAACAGCGAAGATATAACCCAAGAACGATAGGGCTTTCGGGAGATTATGGCAGCAAAGCTGTTGGGACTCTTCGTCAAGCGAGGAAAATGTGAAAAGAATTGGAAATTGAATATTGAAGAATAAATGTGGGTACGGTGGAGGGAGAGGTACAGTCGAAGTAAATTTAATAGAATGAACGATTATGTCGGAGAGATTTTTCCGGAGCGGGCACTAAACAGATGATGGAATATGTCACAGGGGATTCGAACAGCGTTTTGTTCAACTTAATCGTGAGCAGAAATTCGTGGTATCATCGACAAATTGAACAATCATTTGGAGAATTTTTAGCTGATCGATATATGATGAGTGTGTTCTCTGAAGGGCATATGCAAATAATGGTTGGACCTGATCAAATTAATCGTCTGGGCAACAGATTTGTTTTAGCTTATCAGGACCCTCAACAAAGTATTGCAGATGAACTCCCACAATAATTAATTTTGTTTTAGATACCAATACTACTTAACATTATTTTGTGTGGATAAGGCCTGGTCTTAGCGATTTTTCATGCGATTACTCTGCCACATGATGATAAATCTACCTATGAATCACCTATCGTGGCGATTTAACGCTCTTTCAGAACTCGGATGCCGACTGACTGCTGTAAATACGATTTAGAAAATTTATCCAACTACAAGCTTTGGTTTTGCGCATGACGTTTCAACATTCGTTTCGTTTCTGTTGGTAAAGTCGGTTTGCCGGTTTGCGGTCCTTATCGGGATGATCGACGGGAAGAGACTTCGAAGCTCTTAGGACTTGTTTTCTAGCTTCGTCGTTGCTTCTGTCTCTGGAGACGAACAGCGTAAAACTCTTCTTCCCGCCCTGGAGCTAGGTATATGAGTGTGTGCGACATTGTTGACCTTGTTGGTGAGGTCGTCGATCGATGAGAGGGTCATAGATTTACAAAAGTCGACATCTGACTTTTGGTATCCTTCGCAGTATGCCTGGTCGTATAATCAACGCGGTCGACAAGATATGGTCGATAGTTGGGCACCGGACCAGATTACCCAGTTAACAAAGTACGCATATGATAGCGGATATACTATAAGTACAAAATGGAGGCGATATGCGTATATGAGATTCTGTGTTGATTGGGTACTATAGGATGGTAGTCGCTTCCGATTGGTTCATCGCAAACTTGTCATAGCAAGCCATGGAGCAGGCTATTGCTGGGAAACGAGATGTCAAAGACTGTTTCTCTCTGGCCACTAAAGTACTGTGAGGTATATACAGGACTTAATATTGTCAGCATCTTTCCCCTCATATGCAGCAGTTGCTTTATAAAGTTGGGAGCACTTCACATCGGAAGTCAATCAACTCCGTCAACAGTCACTATTCCTATTGCTATCATGCGTGGCAGAATTTTGGAGTGGTGTAGTTGGATTGCGTTCTTGCTAAGTGCTTGTAAAATAGTCAATATTTACAACTACATTGGGGAATTGTCGTTGATTATGGTAAGATCAGCGTGTTGGGTTGCCTCAAGAACCTGTTGAGTAACAATATCTGCAATGAACCCACTGTGCAGCCCCCTTTGAGTGTAGTGGCCATGAGCTGACGGAAAGTGAGAAGCAAGCAAATGACAGTTGTCAGAGAATGATTTTAACCGTTTGTATCCAACAAGTAAAATAAATACGTTTTGGTTTTGCTCTCTTAATCGCGGTGAATTTATTCATTATTTTTGGTCGAATTCCCATTCCCAGTAGGTTATACGCCCAGAATTCGCTTGTGTCGGGAAGTATAAGGGTTTTAATTCGTATTCCGCGACTGCAACTTCAGTGAAAATGAAATGAGAATAAGAAATGGCAAGGATTCCGATTTTTGACGGAACAAACTTTCCTTCATGGAAGTTCCGCATGTTAATCACGCTGTAGAAGCACGAATTGAAGTAATCTGTGGAGTTGGAGGAAGTGGAGGTTCTGGGCATTAAGGAAAATGACAGAGCGGCTGTCAACATGGAAAAGGAAACAGGGGCAGAGAAGCGCAAGAAGAAATATCGTCGGTGCAAGTCGTTCATAATTTCTTGGATTTGTGATAGACAATTGGAGTGGAGGAGTGATTTGCCAGCCAACCCTGAAGGCTATGTGGGGGGCCCTGAATAAAAAGTTTGAACGAAAAAGTATCGCGAACCATTAACACTAGAAGAAAAAGTTGCTCACCCTGCGACACGAAAGTGAAACGATTTTCCGGAGCATTACGGTGTTTTTTTTATTCGTTTATTTTCCGTCGGCGTATTTCCTCACAACATGGTGACAACTACCGACGCCAGGAAGACGACTCCACCATCTGGACCCTACATACCGCAATCATCAACACATGAGCCGAAACCAACGGCTTTACTTCCCTTCCGAAGGAAGACGTGACCAGATTTTTTCACCTCAGAAAAAACCATCGACTGGGATTGGACACATACCCACTGGGGTGCCAAGTAGCAGTCACGCTTGCCTCTACACCACCCACGCCGGCTACTTTTGGTGTGATTTGTTTTCAATCCGTAAGGCGAACTTGGCGGGCATGGAAGTAGTCTCCAGAACGCTAAAAGAAAAGTGTACTGCGAGGCGAATCAGACTCAAAAGCCGTTTTTCAAAAGTTCGGAGAAGAGACCGTCTCGAGTGTAGAAGCTGATCCTCATTGGTATGTTTGGCCTGTTACGCTGGTTGCTTACGATGGCTATCGATACTACGAGGGTTTTGTCGACCATTGGAGCAGATTCACCATGATCTACCGGATCCAGTCCAGGGTCAGGTGTTGGAATACTTCAAACTTTACGAAGCCATGGTATAAGCGAAGCTCGGGTGGAAGAGCTCACGCATTCGATACGACAAAGCTACCAAAATACTTAAGCGCTTTTGTCATAAGAAAGGCATCCAGATAGAGTGTACCGTGTCTTATACGCCGGAGGGGAACGAACGACGCAAGGATGAACCGGACGCTGCTGGAGTAGGCTCGGGCGATGCTCTTCGGTTACGAGGTTGAAATAAAGTTCTGGTGCGAGGACGTAGAGACGGCCGATTATCTTGTCAACAGAAGTCCAGCGAGCGCTCTTTAAGATGGGAAAATCCTTCTGAACTGTGGGAGAGTCGCAGACCTGATGCGTCCGGATTGCGTGTCTGCGGTAGTTCTGCGTACTGCCATACACCCAAGGAACGTCGAAAGAAATTGGACAGCAAGACAAGGAAAGACGTTTTACTTGGATACCACTGCAATGATTACCGTATCTGGGATCCAACGTGGAAGAAGGTTATCATCGATGAGACTGGTGCTCTTGACGAGTCGGAGGGATGCAAAAAGTTGCCCGATGTAGTAAGAATCAGGAAGATCGAAAGTGATTCAGATGATGTCGAAGTCGTTGACTCGATCCCGATGACAGCGAGACTGAAGATTGGGAAGATTTTTAGGACAGGCTGGATGTAACGGTTGACCAGTGCGAGAACTGTGATGAAGTAATATGAGATTTTTGATTTAGGAAAAACATCAGGAGGTCTGAAGGAAGTCGAAAAAACTGATCGTAATGTTCGGAAACGTGAACCGTCGATATCGCATAAGGATTACGATTTGATAATGAATTTCGTGAAGAACTTTTCGGCACCTTAGCGGAAATGAAGAAGCGCGACGATTGACCTCAGTGGCAGACTGCAGAATGGCACATGGACGTTGTGTGAACTGTCGGAAAAAAAACCGCATCATGCAAGTGAGTTTTTCTTATCAAACGTGGCGAGGATGGTGGCGTTTACCGCTACGAGGCCAGATTAGTTGCACGTGGGTTTACTCAGTGACTC
>JAHHFK020005861.1:0-145000 GCA_024533555.2 Aedes koreicus
AAGGCCGCGCTAAAGAGGGAGATAAAGGCGAGCAAGCGAGCCTGCTTTGAGGGTCTGTGTCAGAAGGCCAATACGAAGCCGTGGGGTGACGCCTATCGAGTAGTAATGGCCAAAATCAGAGGAACGGCGGCTCAAACCAAGCAATAACTAGAGCTGCTGCAGGTGATCGTTGGGGGACTCTTTCCGAACCACGACCCGAGTTCATGCCCCCCACCGCCGTAGATTTGTCCCATGAACAGCGTTCCAGCATCCCAGACCTTAACGCTGTCATAGCGACGGAAGGGTGGGCGGCTCAGCCGAACACCCGTGACCACGTGGGCATTGATAACGACATAACGGGGGCTGGCGATGATGCGACGGTGACGAATGAAGAACTCATTACGATAGCAAAGCCGCTAAAGGTGAACAAAGCGCCAGGATCGGATGGTATTCCAAACCTGGCCATCAAGACGGCTATCTTGCTGGCTCCCAATATATTCAGAGTGGTGATGCAAAGGTGTCTGAACGAGGGCGTCTTTCCGGACGCCTGGAAAATTCAGACCCTAGTGTTGCTACCAAAGACAGGGAAACCACCAGGGGATCCATCGGCATATAGACCTATATGTCTGTTGGATACAGCGGGTAAGGTGTTTGAGAGGGTAATCCTCAACAGACTGACAAAATACACGGAGGGTATAGGCGGTCTGTCTAATAACCAGTTTGGCTTCCGTAAAGGGAAGTCGATGGTGGATTCCATTCTGTCCGTCACCAAGACGGCTGAAGTGGAAATCCTGCGCAAGAGGCGAGGAGTCCGCTACTATGCAGTGAGGAATGCGTTCAATAGCGCCAGTTGGGTGTCGCCGACTCGTCGACTCGCTCCAACGCCTTCAGGTTCCTGGGTACCTGTACAAGATTCTGGGAAGCTATTTCCAGAATCGCGTACTGGTGTACAATACTGAGGTAGGCCAGAAACGTGTTCAGATCACCGCAGGCGTCCCACAAGGTTCGATCCTGGGTCCGGCGCTATGGAACACGATGTACGATGAGGTACTGCGGCTTTAGTTCCCGAACGGGGTGAAGATAGTCGAGCTCGCAGACGACATCACCCTGGAGATATGTGGTGAATCCATTGAAGAGGTGGAGCTAACGGCCTCGCACTCCATCGGCATTGTGGAGAGATGGATGAGTTCCCGGAAACTGGAGCTGGCCCACTATAAGACTGAGGTCACGGTTGTTAACAACCGAAAATCGGAGCAAAATGCGACGATCATTGTAGGTAACTGCACAATCGAATCAAAGAGGTCTTTAAGGTATCTTGGGGTCATGATCGACGATAAGCTGTCGTTTATCTGCCACGTCGATTACCCTGCAAGAAAGCCTCTATGGCTATATCGGCATTATCCCGCATGATGTCGAATAGCTCGGTGGTGCAAAGGAGTAAGCGTAAACTCCTGGCGAGTGTCGCCCTGTCCATACTTAGGTACGGCAGGCCGGCATGGATCACCGCCTTGGGTATCAAGAGCTACTTGAATAAGCTAGAGAGTACGCACAGGCTTATGTGCCTAAGAGTGGTTAGTGCATACCGAATGGTATCACGCGACGCGGTCTGCGTCCTAGCGGGGATGATGCCAATAGGCATTGTCATAAAAGAGGATGTAGAGTGCTTCGAACAACGTGGAACAAGAGGTATTCGAAAGACCACTAGAGCCGCATCTATGGTTAATTGACAAAGGGAATGGAACAACTCCACCAAAGGTCGGTGGACCCACCCACTAATCCCGGAACTCTCCGGGTGGGTTGGTAGGGGACAGGGTGAAGTGAACTTCCACTTAACGCAGATTTTGTCAGGCCACGGCTGTTTCAGACAATATCTGCACAAATATGGGAGGGTCGAGGGCTTAACGCACGGTTGGGTTTTTAGTGGGTCGAGGAGTTGGCACCCTCATCCCCACACCCTGAGTTCTTCAGGTGTCTGGTTGCAGATTTTCTATTCCGTCTAAAAAAAGCGAAGCGGAGTACGTGAGTTTGTATTTAAAGGATGTTATTTGATTAGAAAATGTTTGTCTGTCTGGGGCGTGTTAGTATAGGTGTGTATGATTTAGTTCTAGTGATTGTTTTTTTTTTTTTTTTTTTTCATTAGGGCGAATCTAACATTGAGAGACTCTCTTTGATTACATTCTCTTTCATTCATATTCCAATCACCTTTACGTTTTTCATTCTACTATTTGTAGAGTATGCTAGCCAGCACTGTTGTGTTTCGATCTGTACTAAACAATCTCTCGAAAGTTTTATAACGGCGCTGTAATGAATGAAATAGAGTGAGCCCGGAGAGAATCTCTCAATGTTAGATTCGCCCTAATGAAAAAAAAATTGTTCTTTTTCATCTCGCATGTAGGGTATTCGGGTGTTCGCAAATATGCAAATATACAGTATTAATTATTTTATTTTTATTTTATTTTATCAACTATACTTTTTTTTTCTTTTTTTTTTTTTTTGTATCTTTTTAATTTACTAAAAATTAAAACAAAAACCCACCCTCATTTATGCTTTCGCTTGCTGTCGTGCATTTTGGCGGCCTTCTTCTTCATCATCTGCAGCCTTTTGTCCGCGCTAATGATGTTAATATTTGGCGTCCCAGCCCCTGCGCTAGTCGACGAAGATGACCCTCCGCCAGTGGATGACGATCCCGAACCACCACTGCTACTACTTTTCGGTGCTTTTTCCTTATCTTTCTCCCGATCTCGATCGGATCGCTCACGGTCTCGGTCCCGATCCCGATCCCGATCCCTTTCTCTATCTCTGTCCCGATCGTGAGAAGATCCTTCCTTGCTGCTACTGGATTTTGAACTTTTGTGCTTTGAGGACGAAGAAGACGAGGATGACTCATAGTTCTTGCTGCTGCTGCTCGATGATTTCGAGTGCGACGATGAGGAGGAAACTTTTGCTGGTGACGCGGCAGGCGGTGTCGAAGTAGACGAGGGTTTACTAATCAATTTGCCCTTGCACAAGGTACAGAACCAAGCATTTTCCTGATCGTTAGCATCCGCTTCGGAAATAACCGGTTTGTGGCATTCTTGGTGATAAAGCGAGTGACAATCAGCGCACTCGACTAGCCGATTTCTGGCACTCACATCCATTCGTTTGCAAACGATGCACATGAGGTCTTCCAGCTCTTTTAGTTGATCTTCTTCCATTACCACATCGTCGTCTTCGTCATTTCCTTCGACATCCGATATGGACAAGATGATTGATCCGGCTGGTGGAGGAATGGTCAACGATTCCGGCGTTGGAACAGCACTTTCCATGGCTGATTCGCTTTTAGCAGGGGATAGTTGTTTGGAATCCGGTAGCGCTACCAATGCAGCTGGTACACTAACTATTACCGGAGCCGGTTTCTGTTTCCGGACATATAGATTACTCCCGGTAGCCGTACTTTCTTCCGCTAGATGTTTTTTGCTGAGGGTACTGTTGAGTGTCTTACTTCCTCCATAGCGTTGCTTGATCAGTTCGTCCAACAAGTTGCGAATCTTCTCGGCTGAGTCCGAGCTGCTCGAATGGAGCAACTTGAGGGCATGCTTGAAGGTTGGATCAATATCGATGGTAGAGGACATCATTTGGGCTGAGTGATTCGAATAGTGATCTGTTGATATGAGAGAAATCACGGTATAAAAAATAGTTTAGATGATTGGCAGTTCTTAAAATTAGTAGGTATGTGAAGAATGCCTATATCGCAAACGTACTACAGTTAATCATCGCAAATTATCTTTTGCTCGACGGGTTCTAGCCACATCATTCACTGTGTCAGTGTTGATATCCGGATGATTTCGAAAATCATCGCTTGCTCTTCGCGGTAAGCGCTACTAACATTTAGTTCTAGAATAATTCTGTACTTAGCTAAACGTTAGAAGAGTTGAATTATACTTGTTTTCTTTTAACCAACATTACCATGCGCAGCTTACGAAACCCCACGATCCTTTTCTATAAAGATTCAGATACGAAATAAAATAATTTGATCTGATGTTATATTTCTTACGAAAATCAACCTAATAAATGAAAAAAAAAAAAAATGAAAAATGATTAAAAAAAAGGAAAGAAAAGGGGGTGTGGGGGGGGGGGGGAAGGTGAATTTAATATCTCAGGTGGTCTATTTTCTTCAGATGGTATAGAGGACGGGTGGAGCAGCGGGGTATCAAATGAGATTTAGCAGTGGAGCGAAAGAGTAAGGAATACTCAATATTGTATTACGCACATAATGACAGTTGTTGATTGCATTTTCGCCTAGGAGTGAAGAGTTATATATTAATCTAAACGGTATGGGCTAAACGTTTTGTTTGCACACATAATCACGTGCTCTTTTTCTCCGAAATATTGGTAAACAAACCTTGCAGCCTGACGCTTTATATCCCATGGCATAGAACACAGGCCTGGCAGTGTGAAACTCATCATCTCTTTTACTCGTTTGGTTTAAAATGGAACTGCTAGTTTGACATCACAGGCACTGTTGCATAGGTGCAAAGGAGACAACTTCAGTATGCCAGACCAGTATTTTTCTTGATATGGATCGTATTAGTATGCGTTTAAATATGGCTGAAATTCTCATATACAGTATTGAGACCACCTGAGATATTAAATTCACCTTGGCCCAGACGCGAGCGTGTGAGCTTTCAAAGCAGGGATGCCAGATATTTTTTTCAAATGTCTGCGATAAAAATTTGAAATATCTGGGAATGTCTAAATATGTCTGTAAATTTTATTTTTGCTAAATTAGATTTCTTTCAGCAAAAATACGTAATAAAAACGCGAGTTATGTCATTTTCGCTATATGTGTGATAATATACACATTTTTGCATCTATTTCTTGGATTGTATGCAATCTTACATTATTGATTCATATTTTTAAAGTGACACCTAAGCTTGAAGCATTCGCATAGATGACACAATTTAAGATATTTTTTTCTTTAACGTTCTTTCCAGCTTTGTATTTAAAATCAAAATTTTGTTTTCTTTTGATTAATTCAACAGACTTTTTTCTCTTAGTCCAAAAATGACCATTGAATTACAATGAATTACATAGTCAATTTTCCGTTACACAAATTAAAAAGTAGAATTCAAAATTATTTTTTATTTCATTAATAAAAAAAAACACAACAATAAAACTTATTGTTATGAAATAAAATGTTTCGCTAAAAGAAATTTTCGTGGTTACAGTGAGGGACTCTCAACTTGCATGTCTTCGATTTATCTATCGGTATTAAAAAGGTGCATTTTATATTTTTGTTTGAATATTTTTGTGACATCGTGTACGTGTATTTAATGAAGTATTGTGTGTTATATTTCATATTGTATATTTTCGCAGTATTCCAGTCTAGCATAAGAAATAAGTTTTTTTTAAACCCACCCACTTTGGACTTATCTAACTGTATCTTATTAGTGAGTTTATTCGTATTTGGATACGGAGGTATACGGGTATACTGCCGTGAAACGCATATGAGTCCCACATTTGCTTGCTTTCCTATTCATATGACTCTGATATGTGTTTCACGGCAGTATATATACAGTTTGATAGAAACATTTATTTTTTTGCGTTATCTAATGCATACAAAGGGAATGCTGGATTTAGCTAAAATTAGTGAGATATTTCATGCAAGGTTAAGTCAGATGCCTGAATCTAGTCTGTTGTATGACAGATTGCAAACATTGTTGTATGGCGTATGAAAGATTGCAAACAATTTCGTTGTTTTCGCTTCTTTTGGCTTGGAATCAAACGAGGGAAAATTTGAATCGCCGGTTAAAATTAATATTTTTTTTCTGTGTTTTTAAAGATTGTATTTATGGTTTAGTTGATATATAGAGTTGATTGCTTCTTGGTTAAAAAACTCAGCAACCCCTTTTATATGGTAAATTTCTCAAATGTGATTTGTATTGTTGTGAAACTTGATCTTCGGTGCGACCTAATGGCAATGGATCAAGATAATCCACGCTTTGAAAGTAATTTTCATGGTGATAATAGCAGTTTGGATTATTGTCTTTTTTTTTGTGGTAGAAAATTATTTATAATTTTATAAACCTCATCTCTTACGCATGGGCTCGAACACATACCTACGATATTTAAAATTATTTGAACAAAGCTTCTAACCGTATCTACTATACTGTTCCGATCCTCTTCCGTTTTAAATCCGAACTTCAGAGAAAACCTTTATTTGAAATTTAATTTTTTTTATATATCTGTAAAAGTCTGCAACATAAATAAAATGTCTTCTAAATGTCTGCAGGTTTAAATAAGTCTGCAACAGAAATGAAAAGTCTGCGAATTTACAGACAAGTCAGTAAATATGGCATCCCTGTTTCAAAGTTCAAAAACAGTAATAATCGATTAAGTCGGTAAGGCAGAAGGAATGCTTTCAAAATCCGGGATGCCAGCTACTGATATCTCAACATCGTACACTAAAGGAAAGCCTTCGCAACATTTCAAATGTCCTCTTATCTATTCAAGCAGTTTTCTACACAGAAAAAAATCTTGTTATAAAAACTACCATATTACCCGATTATGCCTATGACTATGTTTATGGTAAAACCTTCAACATTTGTGGTATATTTGACAGACTTCATATTGATATCAACCGCACCATGGTCGATCTAATCGCAGGCATGGTAAAATCAAACGCATTTATAGTCAGGTGAAAATTGTTGAATTTTGCGCTTAATTTAACCCTCGAAATGGTAGTTTCTACTGCGGTTTTTTTTTGCGTGTAGGAAGCGGTGAAAAACCACTTAGCCGAACAGTGTAATATTTACATGAATAATTTGAAAAAATTGATAACACAATAATTTTGTAATATTTTCCTCTTGATTAGCCAAAAACTATAAAATAACATCGTAAAATGTGGAGGACGAAAAAACACCACCAAAGTTTTAAGACTATCGGCTTTCCACGACTAGATTTTCGTGCAGTATTGTTTCACCTTTCATTAAATGACGAACGAGTGCATTATATTAACATCCTCGTTTTGAATAAATCTCGAAAAGGACACAGCATGTCTACATGTATCCAAATCATCTTAGCGAATGATGATTGCCAGTGGATGACAAATTGTTTTGAAATTGTTTTTGTTTTGTAGCCAGAATGATTGTCATCCCAAAGAAAAATGCATATAGTCATGATGGTTATAATGCAATCGTACGTCATATGGTGATCTGCAAAACCACAACTGTTGAAAACCTGTACACTTAATTTACATTGCCGAAATTCCAAAAGCCGATGATTACGGAATTTGTATTTACAGAGATGTATTTATAAGGAAATAAGGTAATAGGCAAAGTGTCGTTTTATCTTCACCCCACTCAATAGATTTCAAACCAGGTCCTAACAGTTTTTTTTCCAAAATTTGAGCTCCATTGGTTGCGAACTCAAACAGTACTGGCACTTTAAAGTTCCTATGGGAATTAGTATCGGAAAACCATACATTTGTTTTTAATCCTTCTAACTCTTTTGTATAACAGCATACGAAAATGTTTGCTATCTGTGCTTACGAGAATTTGATGAAACTTCAATTTCGTCGTAGACCCATTTACGATTGAACCTCAAATTAATCAAATATTATTTACTTTCTGAGGAAGTATCTGATAATAATTTTTCCCTGCTTTCAAAGCTACACTGCTTGCATGCTGTATGACATAGTAGCACAACAATCAATATGTAACTAGCGATTTGAAATTGGTTCACTTTTGTAGAACCCCTAGGTCCGAAGTACACCTTGCAGTCTGTACCTTGCCATACACTCTTGCACTTTTTTGTACCTTTGAGTACTAATATCTTTGTTTTGGTTTTGATTCGCTGTATTATTTTGACAGAATATTTGAGGGTGTGTTGGTGTGAGTTACGTTACTAGGGGCGAATCTTTAAGCTTGGGGCCGAGCTTAGGACCGGTGAGCTAGTACTTTCTGAGCCAAAATATATCATCGCCAATATTAGATCAGGGCGAATCTGCTTTTGTAAGCAATGGCTTTCGTAGTCATTTTCTCTTGAACAAAAGGTCACAAATACAAATTAAGCACTCTTTGAGGAAGAGGTGCTTTATCTCTATCCGCTGATATATGAAATTTGAAGGAATTGTATTCAACTTCCGATAAATTTGCAGACAAAGTGTTTGTTTACAAAAACAGATTCGCCCTAATCAAATGTTGGCGCTGATATATTCATTTTCTTCAAGACTATCCAGCCGCTTCTAATAATCGTCGTTCGTCTGAACAGAATGATTTCATTTATACACCATTTGATCAGAAAAAAAGCTAACAAATTTCTCGCATTTAAATTTCAATTAAGTACTATTAGTATAAGAAGTTCAATTTTTTACTTAGAGAAATGACCTACTTTTGCTCCCATTTATATTTGTATACAAATCTGCACAAGAACAGGGTGAAAATTTGTTTTTCCTTTCCGGGTCCCCAAAAAAGGGTAAAAATTTTTTTTCTTTTTTTTTCCCTTTTTTTTTTTTCCCTTTTAAAAAACACCACCTTCACCCCCCTCCCGCCAAAATTCTTCTTATAGTTGTTTGATTATTTATGTAGAATAAATTCCTGGTTCTTAAGTACTGGTGGGAGCGTAGTAGTTGAACTTCTCTATTCTAATAGCATCGTTTTAATAACGTTAGGATTGTAAACTCACGTCGTTTATCAAGATTATCTATTTTAATTAACACACATCGAGTTTCACAAAAAGGTAGTCGAAAAGAGCTCCAACCAGGGGGCAAGTCATTCGGCCACCATGTGTTAACACCCTCAAAAACACAATCCGCCACACTTCAAACATACTCACCTCCATATGAAAGATAAATTCATTTCTAACAACACTTACACGAATCGAATGAATGTTTTCCACTGTTTTGTTTCCCTCTCGCTTCCACTGATGTGATTTAGATGATACATAAGTGTGCGTGAATTAAAGTAAAAAAGGTCCATGGTTGCCAATAAGCATAAAATGTCGATTATGGTATTGACAGATATGTTAAAACAATGAAAAACCTTTCGACATACTGAAACACAAACACAACGTGGCATAGTGACTTACCCCCTGGCTCCAACCTAACTTACGCAAAGCATACAATAAAAACCGTTTTTGCACTGACTTAATACCAGCGGGTGGATAGTCGTGAAGAAAACGAATATTTTATTGGCTCAGGAAGTACTAGAACACCAGTCCCATGCTTAATGATTCGCCCCTAAGACCGTAGCTCACACCAATACACTCTCAAATAATCTGTCAAAATAACACAGCGAATCAAAACAAAAACAAAAACAAAAAGATACTTGTACCAGAGGGTACTGAAAAGCGCAAGAGTGCATGGCAAGGTGCAGACTGCAAGGTGTACTTCGGAACTAGGGGTTCTACAACAGTAAACCAATTTCAAATCGCTAGTTGCACATTGATTGTTGTTAATACGGTCTTTAAGTGTATCTTGAGATGGATCCCAAACCACACTGCAGTACTCAAGAAGGAATCTAACATATGTCACATACAACGTTTTTGTATGTGAATGTAATAAAAAAGAGCCATTTTAATGGAACTTTACATAAACAGTATGGTATATTTTAATAGAACTTTACATAAACAGTATGGTCTACCGTCCACCAACGTAATAAATAAAAAAAAATTATGGTTTTATGTTGTAGAGAAATTGTATTTTTTTATTCGGGTTGCTTGGAAGCCATTTTGATAACTGAAGAGCAAATTTCAAAATCGAAAATGTGACATCATTCTGTATGTGCCTGTGCACGCTGATATAATTGTTTTGTCTTTTTGACTTTTACTGTGAGCCGTGTTTTGGTGTTGTCTCACTCACTCTCACCGGACGCTTGAAAACATGGCTCACAGGAAAAGTCATTTTTTTTATAGCGTGCACAAGCTCATGCACAAACCAAAGACAATAGTACGAGAGGGTGAAGCCATAAAACCTTATCGAACTGTCAAACTGGTCACCTATGGAGCAAATTAAACAAACATGGACCAGGAGCTCTGCATCCCCGCATAATCACAAACCATTCCTGGAGCATTTCCCTTATTGTTACGACATTAACCCTTATAGTTTACAACTATAAACTAACAATCTCCTTTATAGTTTTAACAATATGTCAGATGGTAAAAGGCCAAATAACAATATGCTGAATAGGCGGTTAAGTTAGGTTACCATAAAAAATGGCAATTTTCACGAACAAAATTGTTGCTGTACTGTATGCCAAAAAGTTGGTATACAATCCAGACCAAGTGCAGACAATAAAAAACCTTTCAATGACAGTAGGGCATACATTAACAATATGTGTTAATGTAGAGGTTGTATGGTGAAAATGAGATGCAACTATTCGATAACAATAACATAAAATGTGATAATATATCTTACATTCGAAATATAGTTTTGACTAATAGCAAATAAGGTTCAACTTATGAACGATGCTCTGAATTTCCTAAGACTGACTTATGAATGGATTTTGTTTCACACGACGTTGTTCTTGTACGCCTTTAAGCTTTCCTGATTACAAATGTTGATATATACTAGTGGGCAAGTCACTGGACCTATAACCTTAACGTTCAAGGTTCGAATCCAGGTTGCTCCATGTTTTTATTTTTTTCAACATTATTACATTTCATAAGGCAAATTAGTGAAATTCATACTGATTTGTTATAGCAAACAATCATAATGCATTCTTATGCATATCAAAAGTTTACTTCGCTGAGTGTAGTTAAACCACAGAGAACAGACGTTCAAGTTTGGTCTGCTACTTGTGTAAAACTTTAAACCGACATTTCAAATGTATGTCGTTATGCTCCTGGTATGCGGCGCTGCAGTTGTGTGATAACTGTCATGTAAATGTTTATAAATAAAAAGCCTAGCACATAACTTGAAAAGTTTTGATGCATTTGTGCCTCAACCTATCCCGCAGTGGGATGTTTGGCAAAGGTAACGTCCTTGGTTCGAGTACTACCACTACTGTACCCATGCCCTTTCGCTCAATTCTTCAATACTTCTATTCAATTTTCAACCTACCGTACACTGACGTACACTTTCTCTTCATATCTTTCATTCTAGCAAACATTACTGTCCACTCTTGGTGTCTCATGGTGATGAGCGGACATCTCCTTCTACATCATCTAACATATTGTTAAAACTTTATAGGAGATTGTTAGTTTATAGTTGTCAACTATAAGTGTAAATGTCGTAACAATAACGGAAACATTCGTCAACAATAAGGAAAATGGTCCTGGAATGGTTTGCGATTATACGGGTGGATCCTATTTGTTAACAGTTTCATGCGAAGAGAGTTTGTGACAGCTTGCATGTTTCACGCTGATGAAAAATCATGTATTTTTATGATATTTTCATTTTATCCCGATTTATATACTCTGGTGAATATCAAAATGAACAGATTTTTATAAACAATTTATCAAAACAGATTCTGAGTCACATTTTCAGCTAGTTATCCTATAAAAAGTCATGGAAAATTTCAATACAAAGCTACACTCTACCAAAATGTCATGTTAATGTCTGTCCCCTGAGACCGACACATGCAAGCGTCCTTAAGCACATAAGAATGAGTTGAAAGAGATGAGAAAATAAATTCAATCAAACACATACTTCGTCGAATTGCGTTTGTGTCAGTTTTAGGAGACATAATTTTACACGAAATCTATCTTTACGTTCCCCGACTTTTTACAATCATGATTCAAGCTCAAATCGCTTACCTTCTTACCATATCTGAAAACAAACTATTTCAGGGGGAGGTAGCTCATTGAACTTTTCGGTCCTCTGCTTAGCATTTTGCTATAAGGTACCATGTGATTGCCTGTCGATCTGCCAAATTGAGTTATCTCAAATTAAAATATTCCACTCACTGTATCAAAAAACAATGCTATTGGTTGAGACTCTAATTTCAAGTTGGATTTTCTTGAAACTTTCAGGGAATAAACTAATACATATGGATTATGTATCGGCATAATTACTTTGTTCAATTTCCTTTCCATTGCTGAAAGCCCGCACCTTTCCCTTAAGACCCCTCATTACATTTTGTGCAATGGTGGAGCCGACCTTTTTGGCCACTTTCATCCATTCTTTCTTCAACTCCAGCTCGTTCTTAAGCACCTTGGACGATTTTCGAACTTTGGCCTTCATTATGGTCCAAAATCTTTCCACCGGATGAATATCTGGTGAATTTGGGGGGTTGGCGGTTTTTGGTACAAAAACAACGTTACTGTCTCTGTACCAATCCAACGTCGATCGCGCGTAATGGCATAATGCCAGGTTCGGCTGTTGATGGTACCCGTTGTGATATGTACGGTTTATTCAGTTTACCGCATTGACATATGGCCTGCCAGAGCAAGTATTTTTTTGGCGAATTTGTCCACTTTCATCTTCCTTATGTCTTCCGGAACATCAAACCGTGATTTGGCAACGTAGAACTCCATCCCCGGCATCTGCTTTGCGTCTGCCTTGATGTAGGTTTCGTCATCCATAACCACACACATCGGTTTCGTTAACCACTCTCGATACAGCTTCCTTGCGCGGGATTTGGGCGGCGTTTTTTGGTGATGGCCGGGGGGGGGGGTTGGGGGGCTGGGAATACACAAAGCCCGGCGTGTTTTGGTGTGTGGTGGGAGAAAGGGGGGGGACACTTTGTTTGGGGGGGGGGGGGGGGAGGGAAGGGAGGGTTTGAATTGAAATAATCAAACCTTCCGGGCGTTCGCAGCTGTCATTGTTTTTCTTCCTCCAGCCCGCCGGGCGGTGGGGGGGGCTAAATATATTTTTCGGCGAGTATATATGGGGGGGTTGGTGGGTTGTTGTCGTTGTGTCGTGGGGGGGGGGGGTGGGGGGGGGGGCGAGGTCAGAGAGCACATACAGGGGATAGACAAAATGATCGGGACAGGCAAATTTTTGATCAAACTTTGCAGTGCTCTAACTTCATGAAATATTATCCGATTTCAATTGTCCAAGAAGCATTCGACGGGGAATTTAATGTAATTTTATGTCTCGGTAACAAAATTGGCCATGGTCACCGGATACCGGAGTTGTTCCGGGTTTCCGGAGGGGCTATTTTACATGTTGACTTTGCGATGAATTTTCGTACAAGATGACGTTGTCAAACATTTTTTTTCAGTAAACACACGAAAAAACAAAACATTTCCCAAGCAAATGAAAGGTCGATCACAGGAATCGGCCTTAAATTGACCGAGATATGGCCATTTCCGTGAAACAAGTTCTGATGAATGGTCCTGGATGCGGTCAGTTCTTTATTTTACTCAAAACATGCTATGTCACAGCTTTTTTTCTTGTTTTTTTTCTTGTTTTGTACCACAAAGCTTATTATAAACGAAAAGTGGATCTTTGGCAATATTGGCCCCTCCCGGAACCACCGGAACGACCCCGGGGAACCTGTAGTAGGGGCCAATTACGATTTTACTCGAAAGCATGCCGTGCAGCAGCTCTATCTTCATGATTTTTCATAAGTATGATTTTTATACACTTGAGAAGGCTATTGGCTACATTGGCCCCTCCCTGGACCGCCGGAACGACCCCGGGGGAACCTGTAGTAAGGGCCAATTACGATTTTACTCCAAAGCATGCCGTGCAGCAGCTCTATCTTCATGATTTGTCATAAGTATGATTTTTTTACACTTGAGAAGGCTATTGGCCACATTGGCCACTCCCTGGACCGCCGGAACGACCCCGGGGGAACCTGTAGTAGGGGCCAGTTACGATTTTACTCCAAAACATGTAAACAAGCTACCTGAACTGTCAAATGACGTCATGATGCAATGTTCTACACCAAATCCTTTTTACACGTATTTTTTTGCTCATATTTTACGCGAGTTTTCGAAATAACAAAACATGTAAACAAGCTACCTGAACTGTCAATTTTTTTGCTCATTTTTTACGCGAGTTTTCGAAATAACACAGTTCACGATGGCTACGATTCTTACCGAGTTTCAACGTGGCCGGATCGTTGGTGCGCGAGAGGCAGGAGCTTCGATTGCCGAAACGTGCAAAATAGTCGGCGTTTCGAAAACCACCGTTTGTCGAATCATGGCGGAGTATGAGGCCGGAAAAATTTCACCCGGTAAAAGTACTGGACGGAGACGAAAGCTTGGTAGTCGACAGCAACGGGCGTTGAAACGGATTGTTAAGGCGGATAGAAGGATTCCGGCTTTTAAAGCAACAGCAGCCTTGAACGACTCAATTGAAGAACCTGTATCAACAAGGACTGTCCGGAGGGAGCTGCACAGGATGAACCTGCGTGGGCGGGCAGCAATTGCCAAGCCGCTTATAAAGCCAGCGAATGCAGCGAAGAGGAAGCGCTGGTGTAAGCTCTATGCCGCTTGGACAGAAGCCCAGTGGAGCAATGTAGTCTATTCAGATGAATCCTCTCTCACGCTCTTCCCAAAACGGGGGGGAAGGGGTCCCGGAGAGGAGTACGACAAAGATTGCCGCTTCCCACGTGAAGCATGGGGGGGATCATTCAAATGAAGTCATGGGGCGCGATTTCCGGATGGGGTTGGTCAATTGTCGCTGTAAAAGGCAAAAGGAAGGCTGACACTAAGGATATATGGGAGGAGAGGTATTTAACTGGGGCCAAAACCCCTACAAGTCCATTTAAGGGGGGTTGAAGGTCTTGATGCGGATGGGGGCCCCGCACTAAAAAAACCAACCCTTCCTTCCCTCCTCCAATTAATTCTTGCATATCCGAACCCAAGCTGTAAATAAATTGATCCTTGAAGCTACCAGGAAGCTGGTTCAGGCTAGCTAGTGAATCATATAGTTCACATTTTGGAGTAAAATCGTTATTGGCCCCTGCTACAGGTTCTCCCGAGGGCCGTTCCAGCGATCCAGGGAATGGCTAATGTAGCCAATGGCCTTCCAAGTCCATCGAAACCATGTTTACGAAAAATCATGAAGATAGAGCTGCTGCACGGCATGCTATGGAGTAAAATCTTAATTGGCCCCTACTACAGGTTCCCCCGGGGTCGTTCCGGCGGTCCAGGGAGTGGCCAATGTAGCCAATAGCCTTCTCAAGTGTATAAAAATCATATTTATGAAAAATCATGAAGATAGAGCTGCTGCACGGCATGCTTTCGAGTAAAATCGTAATTGGCCCCTACTACAGGTTCCCCCGGGGTCGTTCCGGTGGTTCCGGGAGGGGCCAATATTGCCAAAGATCCACTTTTCGTTTATAATAAGCTTTGTGGTAAAAAACAAGAAAAAAAAACAAGAAAAAAAGCTGTGACATAGCATGTTTTGAGTAAAATAAAGAACTGACCGCATCCAGGACCCTTCATCAGAACCTGTTTCACGGAAATGGCCATATCTCGGTCAATTTAAGGCCGATTCCTGTGATCGACCTTTCATTCGCTTGGGAAATGTTTCGTTTTTTCGTGTGTTTACTGAAAAAAATGTTTGACAACGTCATCTTGTACGAAAATTCATCGCAAAGTCAACATGTAAAATAGCCCCTCCGGAAACCCGGAACAACTCCGGTATCCGGTGACCATGGCCAATTTTGTTACCAAGACATAAAATTACATTAAATTCCCCGTCGAATGCTTCTTGGACAATTGAAATCGGATAATATTTCATGAAGTTAGAGCACTGCAAAGTTGATCAAAAATTTGCCTGTCCCGATCATTTTGTCTATCCCCTGTAATTGTGAGATGAAAAATTTCGTTAGTTAAAAGGAAATTGGTGGGTGAAGGGAGATTGGGAAGTAGAGGGGGGGGGGTGGGGGGGTGGAGGGGCTGGGGGGGGGGGGGGGGGGTGTGGGCTTGGGGGTTGCGATGTGTACGATGGGAGGTTCTCCCAGCAACTGATGCAATTCGTGGTTCATTCGCCTCCTCCATGTTCCGTCTTCCACCGTAGATCGTACGCAGCACCATCCGTTCAAAGACACAAATAACTGCACAATTTTTAACAAATATGTGCCTATTTGGCTTCTTGAATCCATATCGATAATTAAAATTGACGCTTAGGATTGTCTAATAATTCATTCTATTGATTGAATATATGAAATATCTAATATTTATGTAATTCCCCTCTTATATTACTAATATAAACACAGGGGGCGACCCCGGCGTAGGGGTTAACATCCATACCTCTCACGCAAAAGTCACGAGTTCGAATCTCACCCCCGGACAAGTTACGAAAATTCCCTAAAGAGGTGTTTGAGTGACTACGACGGGAGATGAACCAGCCCGAGGCTGAAAATCTCGATAACATGAAAAAAAAAAAAACTAATATAAACAGGCCGTTAAACTATATTAATGCCAATATTTTAATCGCATTGATGAACAATACGTTCAGGATTGTAAGATAGTTCATTTTATATTCATTCATTCATAAATGAATATAATCATATTGAAAATTCCGGAAACATCCTGAAATTTCTGATGAAAATATGTATCCAGTACCATATTGGCCACACATGAGTAAAAGGGGTTCAGTCTCACCATCGGTGGATTAATTCGGGTTTTTTCACTGAAAACCCAGCATTACACCTTGTGGGTGGCCCTAATAGAATCCATACTGTTGATACTTTGATACTTATGTTTAAATAACTCTATTGTGCATATCCGGTAAATCTTATAAATGGATAATAATATAAAAAGACGGATAAACTGTTCTACTCACTGTTATCCCATCTACCTAGCTAAAAACCTACAAAAAGACCTTCCACTAACAATTTCCTTTCCTGAGATTCTCATGGGAGTGCAGTTGTATATACGGCCTTTAGAAGCAGCGAACTTCGAACTAACATTCCTTTCCTTCCCTAATTGATCTATAAATGAGGACAACAGGAGTTGCACAATGAGAATGATTTACTACTCCCAAATGATTTTCTTTTGGTGCTATGAGCAACTTCAGCTGACTTCGATCTATCACGAGGTAGCAAACCACGGGTGGCCAATATGCTCATTCTCATGCTCAACAGCATTCTTATTGTTGGTTTATATCCGGCCAAAGCAGCTCTAAAGCGTTGTTGGAAATTGCCTGGTTGGGGGCGACTCCGGCGTAGTGGTTAGCATCCATACCTCTCACGCCAAAGTCACGAGTTCGAATCTCACCCCCGGACAAGTTACGAAAATACCCAAAAGGTATTTGAGTGACTACGACGGGAGATGAACCAGCCCACGGCTGAAAATCTCGATAACAAAGGAATAAAAAAAAATTGCCTGGTTTTCGAAATGAAAAACCACACCAACAGCATTCTTATTATTGGTCCAAATCAGCTCTCAAGCGTTACTAAAAATTACCTTATTTTCTCAATGAAAAACAACCATCACACTTTTTGAATTTCCCAAAAGCATCCTAACTTGTGTTTTAAATTAGTCAAAAGGGGCTATTTGTACTATTGGTATTAACCGATCCATATCGAAAATCGGAACTTGCTGCTAGCGAATTTTTATTATCCAACATCCTAGTGATTTCCACTGGATGTGCAGAGGTGTTTCCGGCTTTCAATAAAGCGATTATCACGTCAACATATTCATACCCTTTTCTTATTTGACACGCTTCCAGGCGGGGCCGGCGCCACTTTTGCCTTGGCCATGGTATCAACAGTTCTTACACATGTTGGTTAGTCTCATGCATCATCTGTTGGTTCTCTGTGTAATTAAAGCTGATCCGGCAATAACGGAGTAGCAACCTCGGGTGGTCAATCATACTCATGCATTTCAGAAAACAAACTATTTCACCTAGTAACTTGATTTGAAAAATGAATTGAAATTTAACCAGTGCTGACTCGATCTCGAGCAATAAGATTCCTTTCATTCAAACTAAAACAGCCTTTAGATACTCAATTCCGTTGTACAAATCGTACTTTTCATACAAGCCTCGAGTACCCAAGTACCCACCCACCCCTTCACACCTCAACATATTCTATTAGAAAAATAATTTCCGCATAATTTTGAAGGTGATGGCATCTCGAGTGACGTGTGCACCGGCGGTGGATTAAAACAAAGAGATCTACTGATGCACGGCAAGGTGTGAGCTATTCACGACTGTGTCTTTAGGTGAACAAGAGGAAACATCTTTTCGCTATCGATTGACGATGATGATGACGGATACATAATAAAAGCGACTGTTTGATACATATTCACACTCAGGTGCGAAATGTCCACAGACTGTATAGTTTATCATTCTTTCAATCAATCATGCTACTGGGAAGAAAGTTAGATTAATTTAGTATCCGATCGCGCTCCACGTTAACGAGATGGACTCCTCCGATAGTCCCCTGACGATTCCTGTACCTACCATTCCCAAATGCCGTCAGCAGTTGATCCGTTGGGATGGTTGGGGCTATAAGGATTCTCGGTTCGAGTACGACGGAAAGGATTGCTTCTTCAGCGGCTGTCGGTATCCGATTGGGAATGGTGCGCGTTTGAATCGCTTTCGAGATTGGGTCATCACTTACTTCAATGTCGATGTTAGTAAGCGTTTGGGACCGGTTGAAGAGCCTCGTATTTTCCAGGAACCCTTCAGGTGCCTGAAATTCTTGGAGGAATTAAGGAAGTTGCGAGTGGAGTTCTCTGAAGATGGCATGGATCGCTTGATGAGATGCCACGGACAGACATTGGAAGATGTAGATAAACTGAAAAACCAGCGCTTTAACAGACTTCCGGATCTGGTGATTTGGCCGAAATGTCACGATCAGGTAGTGAACATTGTAAAGTTGGCAGTTGGTAACGATGTTGTATTGATGCCAGTTGGTGGAAATTCAGCTGTCTCCGGGGCGGCTACAACCCCGGACGTGCAGGGAAGAACGGTGGCCGTAGTGGATATGACGCAAATGAATCGGTTATTGTGGCTGAATAAGGAGAATCTTACTGCCTGCTTCGAAGTAGGAATTGTAGGACAGGATATCGAACGAGTACTCCAACAAGAAGGATTAACCATGGGCCACGAACCCGATTCCGTTGAGTTTTCTACCTTGGGAGGGTGGATCGCTACACGAGCTTCCGGAATGAAGAAAAATACATACGGGAACATCGAAGATTTGGTCGTGAGGGTTAAAATGGTCACCAGTGTGGGAGCGCTAGAGAAACAATTCACAGCACCCAGGGTCTCATGTGGACCAGATTTTGACCATATGATATTTGGTTCTGAAGGCACACTTGGAATAATCACCGAAGCGGTTGTGAGATTGAGGCCCATACCGGAAGTCAGTAGATGTGGTTCATTAATATTTGCCGACTTTGAAACAGGTGTTCGTTTTCTACGCGAAGTTGCCAGAAAACGGCTTCAGCCGACAAGCATTCGATTGCTGGATAATCTCCAATTTCAAATCGGACAATACATACAACCAGATGGAGGGTGGCAAACAAGGCTCGTGAGTTGTGTCAAGAAGCAGTACCTCACAAGGATCTGCGGATTCGAATTGGATCGAATAGCCGCTGTAACGTTGGTGTTCGAAGGGGACCAAAAAAGTGTGGAGTCACATGAAAATCTTATCTACAACATAGCTGCCAAATATGGCGCGCTAAATGCAGGGGCTAAAAATGGTCAAAAAGGCTACGTCATGACATTTGTGGTAGCATACATTCGGGTTAGTGTGATACATTACACGATAAATGCCATCGATATAAATTAACGGATTTTACAGGACTTTGGTTGGGATTTCAACATAATGGCCGATTCGTTCGAGACGTCTGTTTCGTGGGACAAATGCTTGTCGCTTTGCAACAATGTCAAATCATGTGTGACGACAGAGTGCGAACGGCATGGAATTCGGCACCTGATGATCAGTCATCGGGTTACGCAGACCTACGATGATGGCTGTTGTGTTTACTTTTATATTGCCATCAAGCATCTCGGCGACCGGAATAATCCGGTGGAGGTTTTCAAAGCGATAGAAGATCGTGCACGGGATGAAATTCTTGAATCCGGTGGTACTTTGTCACATCATCATGGTGTTGGAAAAATTCGCAGCAAATGGTACCCGGCTTGTGTTTCGCACGTAGGTGTCAGTGTTCTGAAAGCGGTGAAAAGGGAGCTGGATCCGACGAATATATTCGCAGCTGGAAATTTGGTGGTGACAGATGAGAAAGCTAAGCTATAGTTGAGCTGGAGGGTTGGCTAAAAATTGCATGCTGGACGATGGTGAACTTTGTCAAAAGGTCTATTTATCCATTTTTAATTAGAAATTTGAGAACGCCCGTCTGCTTTGAGGATGTTGTTCAATAATGTTTTATTTTGCCAACGTTCATCTACATTTGTTGAGCCATCTTCAATAAGGCAGTTTGCTAAAAATTGAGCATCGTTTGAAATTTGATGTCTTCGGGAGAGTTTATTTACAAGACAAGATCTATCTTCTGGTGGTGATGACTGGGGTGGTCCGTTCTTAGATATATGAAAAAAATATACTTCTAATTCTTATAATATAGAGGAACGCATGATTTTACAAGTATGTAGATAATTTAATGTCAATCAGCTGTGCTCATATAAAGAAAATTCTATTCCTTGGTGGGTTCATTCTATGATGATTTTTCTAAATTAAATTAAGGCCTGAAAAAACCGCTTTTTATTCTCCAAAACTTAAATTCAAAGGTATCTTTTAAACCGTCTTCAAGTGACGTTTGGAGCACGTTATAATGCATTAAAGCATAAATCCCTAGCTGTTATTTGAAAACAGTCATGATAGTTTTTGTGTTAAATACATCAATAATTTCAAGACATTTCCTGCCGACATTAGCAAATATTAGCATAATTGTCAGGCATATTCTGAAAATATAAACAGCATTTTACAAAATCTACGGAATTTCAACTGTCCCTTTTACCTCCTTAGATAATTGACCAGAATTTTTGTTTTATGTAGGTGCCCCAGGTACGCTTCACTCTACCCATGAGGGTTTGTAACGGCTTCTTAGTAACCATGCTGACAGCTCTGGTACAGATTTGATGGAAATGTTTGACATGTTTACCCTCTTGATTCTTTCCGGAAAGCGCCCGCTTCATCGGAGCCCAATATCATTCGATTCGGGACTATTATGAGGATTGGCAGGTTTTGGGGCGATATTCACTTCATTACATAGTATAAAGAGTGTATCGAAAAGTAGTTAGCTGCATTGATTTCGAATGAAAAAGTTAAACAAACATATTTTGACCTCAGTGTTCGATTTATAATGTTAATATTAATAAAAATTAGTTTAGTTTCTGTAAAACACTGGCACTTTGAACTTGACATTCTTCATTAAATTCTGCACAATTGCTTTTGTTACTTTCCTGGTGGCTGCTGTCCAGTTTTTCTTGAACTCTTGCGTGTTTTGGGACACTGTACTCTCCAAAAGTGTCGCTTGACAATCGGAACAGTTAAACAGAATGTCCTGATTGACGTGCAGAACAAAAATTTGTTTAAAAAAAGGTCGTTGGGAGCATCTTATCTAAGAAGGTAAGTGATGCTCCATTTTTCTACAAACTTTTTGGACTCAAGCAGTTACAATAGTCGTAGGCCTATATGGCTTATAGTAATAGCGCCATTAAAGATTGGACTCGGAAAAAATGCGGCACTTTGTTTTGGGTGTAACTTTCTATCGTGTGAGTAAAAATTAATGACATTTTGGGTAATACTAGCTTAGAGTGTTATGTTTATGTGTGCAAAATTTATTGCGATCTGTCAAGTAGTTTTCAAGATACATTCGAAACAAGAAGAGCTACGCCAGCAAATCTTGGGCGCGGTAATCGATAATCCTGGTCAGTCGCACAGATGGATCGGCAAAAGGCTTGGAATCCACCATTCCACCGTGTCCCGCGTTGTAAAGATGTTCCAGGAGACGAAGACCATCGAGCGGCGCGCTGGAAGCGGCCGAAAACCGAAAACGGAATACCCAGAGAAGGCGTGGAAGATAAGGCAGTACTTTAAGAATAACCCGAACCTTTCCACCCGAGCCGTGGTCAATTCGTCGAAGTGGTTCGTCCAGCAGACCATGAAGCGGGCTGGGCTACGTGTTTTTAAGGTCAGGAAGGCACCAAACCGGACTGACAAGCAAAACACGGTGGCCAAATTGCGTGCGCGGAAGCTGTACCGTGAGTGGCTGGTCAAGCCAGGCTGTCTCGTCATGGACGACGAGACATATATCAAGGCGGACACCAAACAAATCCCCGGCCTCGAGTTTTTTGTCGGTACGTCCCGCATGAAGGTTCCGGAAAAGTTCCGGAAGAGAAAGATGGACAAATTCGCGAAGAAGTACCTGTTGTGGCAGGCGATCTGCGAGTGCGGACGGTACAGCAAGCCGTTTGTTACATCCGGCAACATAAACGGGCAGATTTATGGAGAGGAATGCTTGCAGAAGCGCTTGCTGCCATTCCTCCGCTCTCACCGTGGTCCCACGCTGTTCTGGCCGGATCTCGCTTCGTGCCATTACGCCAAGCCTGTAATGGATTGGTACGAAGCGAAGGGCGTTAATGTGGTCCCGAAGGAGGCGAACCCGCCAAATACACCAGAACTTCGTCCGATCGAATAGTTTTGGGCGATAATGAAGAAGAAGTTGAAGAAAAGCGGAAAAACATTCAAAACCGATGAAGCTTTGAAGAAAAACTGGGAGAAATTGTGTAAGGAAGATGGACAAAGCCTCGCCCAAGATCTCATGAGCAGTGTTAAGAGAAATATACGAGCATTCAGCTTGGAGGAGGAAATTCAATTATGCCAAAACATAGTTCATATATAGTTATTTAATCCCTGAAAATTGAGAAGTATCCGATTTAAAATGAATTTTTGGTGATCATTTTTGTGTGTCTAATTTTTTCCGAGTCCAGTCTTTACTCGTTCTATGAAAAGAGAAGAATGTCTGGAAGTATGTTTTTCCTCATACGATAGCGCCGCGTTGCGGTAGTTGCGTTGAGCGCAGTACAAGAGGTAAAATACCTAAGCAAAATGCCAACGAATTGCAAACAAGATATTTCTTGAATAACAAAACATGTATTTTGAGATAGCTGGAAATACTTGAGAAGAACTATTTTGGTATTGTCTAACCTCAAGTTAGTATTCGCATAAGATTGTGGGAACATGTTCATGGTATTATCCTCGGGTATTTTATTTCTTTTGCAGCGCTCTTATATACCATGGCCAGTAATCAAAATATTCGTTCCTGCTCGGGAACCGAAATAAAAGTTAACACACACAACGAGACACAAGGTCCCCTGGAAACGCTCTTAGCACAGGCACTTTCGGTTCACCTCGATTTTATAAATCAATGTTTGATTTAAATGTGTTGTATCGAATACTGAACAAAATATTTGTCTTCGCGAAATTGACGGATCTAAAGCAGAACACACCAAAAACGTTCCGATCCAGGAATTATCTAAAGCGTGAAAATATACCCTTCAGTTGGATAATAAAATTGGTCGTCCTAAAAAGGACGATTGACATGGTCCACGTCTTCTTGTTGTCACGGACATGGGTTTCGTTTTCCTATCCTAAATAATTCCAAAAGTCAGAAATTACATCTTTGCAACCAGATAGTAAACAGGCGCACCGGCACCAACGCGCTCGTCGTAGTTGCCGAACTGGAAGAGACGGTGAATGCGGCTTCCACGACACTGTGATGGCTTGACGGGACTTTGCCTAACCTTATGCATCACGACCCGATCGGTTGTGGTGTAAGAAACTGAGGAAAGCTGTTGAACCATCAGCTTAGAGCTGACGTTTATCGTTGATACCATTTTGGTTCGTCTTCCGTGTTTTTTACTAGCGTTCAGTAGCACAGTCCGTAAAAAAGCAGGTCACGCGAATGCAGAATGAAGAAAAAATCATATAAAAAAGGGATGGGTGTCGGTTAACAAACTAGACACCAGCGCTGCTATGGTATGCCGTTTGGCTTATTGTTCACCTCAAGGCTGGTAGCGAATCAGTGTCTGCAAAATAGGAACAATAGAGACCATTTATCCAAAAAATCATAAAACATCTAAAACACGTACATCAGCCTTAAGGCTGAAGCTGGTAGGATTGGGCTTGTGATTAATGTGTTAAAAACACAATACATGAAGAGAAGAGGCTCAAGAAAAGACCTCCTACCACGAGTTCAGATCGACGGTGATGAAATCGAGGTAGTAGACGAATTCGTGTATCTGGGCTCATTGGTGACCGTTTATAACGACACCAGCAGAGAGATACTAAGGCGCATTATGGCTGGCAATCATGCCTATTTTGGACTCCGAAGGACGCTAAGATCGAACAAAGTTCACCGAACTACAAAGTTGACCATCTATAAGACATGAATTAGACCGGTAATTCTCTACGGCCACGAAACATGGACATTGCTAGTGGAGGACCAACGCGCCCTTGGTGTCTTTGAACGGAAGGTGCTGCGTATGATCTACGGTGGAGTGCAGATGGAAGACAGAACGTGGAGGAGGCGAATGAACCACAAAATGAACTCCCATCGTACACATCGCTAAAATCGGACGACTACGATAGGCTGGGCATGTCGTAAGGATGTCGGACGACAGCCCTGTTAAAATGGTTCTCGAAAACGAACCGACGGGTACAAGAAAAACAGGCACGTAACGAGCAAATATGTTCATGGCTTCTCGAGTCCAAACAGAAACCTATTCCGGAATGACGAGCCCGAGGATACATCAGGGAAGGTCCATTAATTATGTCATGCAGGAAGAGGGTTGGTGAGGCGGGGGTGGGGGTTTTATAAAAAGTCACTTTTTGCGTGACATAATTAATGGACGTTCCCTCATCAGATGGCCTCAAAACGTTGAGAAATAGCGCACTTTGGAAATTTCATGAATTTTGATACCATTTTACCAAGGTTTTCTTCTAAACATGTTCATGGCCACTCGAGGCCCCGCAGGAACCTGTTACAGAATGGCTTTTCCTGGAACAAGTCGGCATATGTCCAAGAATGGAATAGAAATTGCTTGTAGGAATAATTCCAAAGATTGTGACATCCATTCCCGGAAATTCAATTGATATACCCAAATAGTGTCTCCGTACCGGACCACAGCCCCGGAAACCCAGATTTCCGGGAACCAGATGAATTCAAACGGACATTGCCGATGATATTCTTAAAGCAGATGAGTTTTCTAACGGTGTCTAAAGCATTAAAATCGGTCAATAACTGCCAGCGTTACAATCATTTGAATTTGGTGGGTACCCGGGTACCCTGTTGAACACTTAAAGATATTTTTTTTGTCAAACACATAAGAGATAAAACAGGTTATAGACAAAGTATATTTGTGATTGTATCCATTTGACTGATGTATTACATTTCCCAAAGAAGTCTTATCGAAGTCCTAACGACTGTTCCAGAAAGTATAAGCACACCTTATTTTAACGGTCACTTTGAATATAATGAAATATTTCAACATGTTTTGGATGCGTCCTTTTGTTTGCACATTTCTAAATGACATAGCATCAAAAAAGTGCTCAGTTTTGTGTTACCCATCAAAATGCGCGGTCTTACTCCGGAACGACGTAAAACTATCGTGCACAAATGGTGCCCTTGTTGCGAACTCTCCTCGAGAAAATTGGCCTCTTCCTTGGTGTAAGCGTCGGAGCGGTACGATCTGCGATTCGAAAATATAAAGAACAGTGTACGTTTGAAGATGCGCCGAAGAGTGGTCGGAAATCCGGTCCTGTTAGTCCGGATATCGATTAAAAAAATATGGGATGCCTACAAGCGAAAACCAGCGACTTCCGTTCGGGATGTTGCGAAAAAACTAAGGACCTCGTCGAGTAACGTCATGCGTGCCAAAGAAAGACTTGGGCCAAAAACATACCGGAAGCAGAAAAAACCCAAAAGGAACCCAAAACAGGCCGCGTCCGTGAAACCACGGGCCCGCAATCTCTACGATTCGTTATTGTGTAGAAATTCTGGGTGTATAATAATGGACGATGAAACGTATGTGAAACTAGATTACAAAACGCTTCCCGGACCACAATTCTATACTGTTAGCGAAGACAAAGACATCCTCGAAACGGAGAAGGCAATTTTTACCGAAAAATTCGGCAAGAAGATTATGGTTTGGCAGGCAATATACGAGTGTGGTAAAACATCTAGTCCGTACATCACAACGGAGACGATGAACACTCAGAAATACGTTAAGGAATGTCTCCAGAAGCGATTATTGCCAATGATCAGGCAGCACGAAGGTCAAGTAATGTTTTGGCCTGATTTGGCGTCATGTCATTACGCAAAGGACACTTTAGAATGGTACAAAAGTCAAAATGTATTTTCGTGCCAATCAAGACTTTTTGGGCTTTAACCAAAGCAAAGCTTCTAAAATTCCTAAAACCAGCGGAAGTCATCCAAAAATTTAAAAAAGATTGGCCAAAAGTGGTCAAAATGGTACCACTGTGCAGAAGGTAATGGGTCATGTTCGAAGAAAAGTTAGGAGTCTTGGCTATGATTAAATATTTTGATTAAACGAGAGTAAAATATCATATAAAACACAAATACAAATATGATTTGCCAAATAAAATTATTAAAACTGAAAAAAACATGACTTTTTTGTTATTTTGAAAGTGCGCTTATACTTTCTGGAACAGTCTATAAGAGAGCTTCTTGCCACGTCTTATGAACGTTTTCTCCCCTCAATGAACTTACTTTTGAAGACTTCTAAAATTCTCCCACAGACCTTTAAGTCTTCTACATCCGTTAAATTTCTCGACTCCTGGGCATAGCGTATGATTGTACTTGCCAAACAATCATACTAATGCAAAAAAGAGTACTTCGCATCGAAAGCTCTTAGTTAATAACTGTGGAAGTGCATTTATAACACTAAGTTGAGAGCAAGCAATAAGCTAATAATGAAAACAATAAGCTTGAAATGCTAAAGAAGAAAGGAAAGAAGGCATTGGCTTTCTATTTCCCAAACCCAGGAAGGAGAAGATTCTAACGGATGGCTAGAGACCCATCACGCTGCTGAACTGTATGGGTAGGGGAGAATGGTACAAAACGCACCGTTTAAGGAACATCGTGAATTACTAGGGAATGGAAGCTGAAATTTAGGAAGAAGTTATTTAGTATGGTGCATTACGATGTTTTTGTTGTAGATCAAATGTGATTTAAATTCAAAACGATGATGTTTCATAATTTTTTTTAACCTTTTCCAATTTGATCTCAATACGACATCGGGGTAAAACGCCTGTTTCATTGCTCGATATGCACCCCAAAATTGGGTTAAGACGCACCACAACACTGGGATATGATGCACCACAATATTAGGATAGCTTGCACCGCTTGGAAAAGGTAAATACACGGCTGTAAAAGCTTACTCATAAGAGTTGTGAAGTGAGAAGGTTGCAACACATCGCCAACTCTTTTTAGCTCTGTTTGGTAATCAAGCAGAGTACAGAATAAAGATAGCAAAAGGTTGCGATATGTTGAAAACTCCTCATTATATACACGCTTAGAAAAAAGTACCCAACGGAGCAGTTGAGTTTAAGAAGCCAACGTTGTGTATAATTATTTTTACCTACCATTGGGTTCAAATTACTTACTTTTGGGTAGAATTTTACCAGATGTAAGTTATTTATACCCAACGGTAGGTTAACATGATTATACCCAACGTTTGCTTCCCAAACTCAACCATTCCACTGAGTACTTTTTTCTTACCGTGTAGACATATATAACGCCACGGTGCGTTCTGCCCCAATTTTAGTTTTGCATAGTTTTGTCTAAATATTTTGAAAATACGTGGAATTATAGTGAAGTTTTGATATTATCTTGAAGTTTTGTTGTGTGCAATACATGTGAAGTGAATTTATTATAAACCGTGGATATTAACGTATGTTAAAAGCTTATTTTAATAACACTATTATTTACATGTGAGGTACAGTCATGACAATTTCTTCTATTTTGATCATATTTTGGTGTATCTAGTGTCTTATTGTACTACACAATTTTGAGTTATGCTGTTTTATGTAAAAATTGATAGAGTATCATTTCATTAAAGCTATAGTTTTGAAGATTTGAGCATATTTATTGAGTGTGTCATTCTACCCTACCAGTGCATTTTGTACTGTTCTCCCCTAATTGTATGGTTAACCATTGGTTGTCTGCTGATTCATCTGAGAGGTATGATATAGAGGTATCCATAGCAACACGCATCACGATGCGGCTATAAGTTGGTGACATTCTTCGCCGATAACCTTGTTGTAAAATTGTGGTCCTGGAAGTGGTCTGCAAAGCTTTTTCATATATGTTTCGTCATCGATCAAAACGCAGGCAGACGGTCGTTGCAAAAGTCGGCTGTACAGCTTTCTGGCTCTGGTTTTCGCCCTAGATATTTGATCAGCACTTTGTTTTGCTATTTTCTGCTTCTTATACGCCTTGGGGTTGTTGCGTTTCTTGATTCTTTGCACCATTCCGACGGAGGTACCAGCCTTTTTGGCCAAATCACGAATCGTTATCGATCTGCTCAAATTTTGGGTCAGCTGGACCTGGTTTTCTTTCCTTTCTCGACAGCTCATCGAATGAGTAGTGTTCCCCAAACTTGTTGATGATAGACGCTCTCGTGATGCATTCCGAAATGTTTCGCTATTTTGTTCATCGGAACATCCTTCTAACTAAGCCACGTGTCCACCACTTGAATTTTAACACTCTTTTCGATTCTCGGCATCTCAAAACTATCATTGTATACCTAAAGTGCAGGAGCTGATCAATTTGTTGACAAATGAACGCGTCGAATGTAGGTAGGCTCAGACCGATAGTCTTACGGATGTGTGTGTGAGCGCATCATAAGCGTTGCCAGTTTATTTCCGATACAATTTTCATGTGCATTAGGTATCACAGGCAATTGCATGATTTTTTTAAATCTGTGTTGCTTGATTATCAGGGAAACCAAAAAGCAGAAAATGAACAAATGGAACATCTGGTTTTGTTCTGAGCAACCATGTTAAATTAACGATGAAAAAAATCAAATTCAAAACCATCATAATTATTAGAAAACAACCCTCTGATATGCGACCGCTCCAATATTCCCTCGCAAATTCCCAAAAATGTACAATATGATTTTTATTAAATACTTAAGGCTTTAATCATAAAGAAATTCGCACCAACAATCTGCACCAATCTGTCTCCACCCACACCACTTTCAAAAGGTCAATTCCCCCAAGGTTACCGAACACTTCGCTAGATTGCCCCAGGACAAATCCCTTTCGCTTAGTAGTCCAACATCGACGTGCCAACACCACCAGGGGGAAAATGCAAATTTGTAATCAAATTGATGTGCTCATCCGTACTTTTTGCGGTGTAACGGCCATGCTATGCGGCAAAAAAAAACCGTCATAATGTTACCGACGACGGTTGCCATCCCACGTTGGTGTGATAATTGGGATTTGTTTGTGTGACGATGATTCGAAAGAATCTGAGCCAGCCGAGCTTTATTCAATTATCATCATCAGCGTTGTTTTTAAGCGACCTTGCCCTGCTGGTTGGATTAAAGCCAACAGCGCAGAGGCCACGCTAATTTTCGACTTCATTGAATTTATAATTGGAATAGTTGCACTCCGTCTCCAATCTGGATCCATAGATTATAAAATTAATATGCAAGGATGTTCTGGAAACTGTTTGCGTGATTTGTCACACTTCATTATAAATACAATCAGACTTACCATTTTGCTTGAAGATGGCTTCGCAGGCGTCGTCTGCGTCCAGGTGGTTTGGTAGACTGCCGCAAAATTTGTTCCTATCGTTGGGATTGATCCCGTTTTCATTCGGACACGACCCGTCCTGATACTGACAGTCGTCTGACCCATTACACACGTTTCCCCCGCCAATGAATTCATTCCCCGGCGTCAAATCGGGAGGAACCGATTTCACAATGTGATTCTTGCTTCCGGTATTGTTGTTGTTATTGTTATTGCCGCCGCTGACATACTGATATTGGTTGTAGGACTGAGTTTGGTCGGATTTTAGATTATCTGAAATGGAAGAAGAGAATAGAAATTAATCTCATGGGGCGTGACAGCCTTTGATCCGATTTTCCCATCAAATTATCACCGGTAAATTATTTCGCTTTGATGATGAGCGTCAATGAATTTTTTTTGGTAGGGGAGTGTTCCTGGAATTTTTGATCGACCTTCTTTCAAGACTTTTTGGAGTAAAACACGGAAATGTTTACCCTGAGGGTTCATTTACTTTTTGCGAGTGTAAATCTCAGTTTCATTGACCCCAAAGAAATTTCCTTGTGGAATATGCCCTGTTGGATTGGAACGACAGCGATAAGTTCTTCACTTGACGGCTAATTTTAAAAGAAGCTTGAACCCGTGTCAGGTGGAAAGGTAACAATCTATGTACTTTAAGGCTTAAATAATTATTCTGCTTTTGGCCTCAAGGTGGGATGAAATTTTTGCTTCCCTAAAATTAAACGAAACAAAGTAAATTGAACAACGTCTGGTGAATTATTAAGATTTTGTTTTATCTAATTGGGATTCATTTAGTTGGTAGGCTCAACCGCGTTGGCTTTACGGAGCGAATATTTCATTGTTTTTTTTTTTTTTTGATAATATATTAATTGATGCTACGATTAGCAGAGCATGGACCGTTCACTCGCGGTTTCCCTTAGAATAAAATGGATGAATTTTTTGGGGATGGATTGGACAAAGGATAGGAATTGAATTCTGTAGTCTCAACAGAGAGATGTCACCGGCACTTGAACTTTGTGGGATATGTTCAGGGCTCCCTTTTTGTTTCGGCCGGTTGTGATCGGGCGACGATGAGACTACTCAAGATGTCGGAACAAAGCAAACAGAAAAATAAACTGACTAAACTCTTAAACTAGACATTTGGAGAAACAAATGAGTTAACTGCAGAAACAAAGGTGGCGAGGCACCAACTCATCTCTTATAGAAACGTAAGGTTGTCTTGCTTGGGCCTCTAGGGTCGATCCACATCGAAGAGAATAGAGATGAAAACAGGGGGGATTCAAAAGACAATGATTGATAATTACATTTCATGTTTAGTATTCAACATGGCGATGAAAGAAAAACAAGTGCGCGAGTGAGTTTTGTACGGGCGTACGGCAACCGACTTGTCAATACGGACTTTACAAAAACATTGGATTTGCCTAAATCCACTGTTCATGATGTGCTCAAATCATTTTCGGAACGTTTGACGGTGGAGAGGAAACCGAGAAATGACAAAAACATTGGACGCGCTGATGCTGTCATGTACCATAAGGTGAAAAGGATATTATCGAAAAACCCAATTCTCTCCATTCGAACGGTGGCTCGTAAAATAAGGATGTCGCCTGGTTTTGTCCAAAATTCAAACAACGTTTGGGACTTAAGTCGTATAAAAGTAAAAACAGTTCCAAATCGCAACGACAAACAGAACTTGGCAGCAAAATCACGGACTCGACGTTTGTACTGCGAATATTTGACGAAGTTTTCATGCGTTGTTATGGACGATGCAACTTATGTCCTGGAGGATTTCAAGCATCTTCTAGGGCGGCATTATTATCCTTCTATTGCCAGAAATGGTCCAGCTGATCATTTCAGAACGAAGACGGCATATCGAAATTTCCAAAATAATACATTGTGTGGCAAGCAATTTTCACGTGTGGCAAAAGGAGTAAATCTTTCGTCACTACAAGCACAATCAACAAGGAGATCTATCAGAAAGATGGTGTCTTCATAACCGATTGCTACCCTTCATCAAAAGTTACTGTCCGAGAGACTCTTGTTCTGGCCCGATGTGGCATCATGCCACTATGCTAATACTGTGTTGGCAAGCACATCCCCCCCCCCCCCCCCCCCCCCCCCCCCCCCCCCCCCACCGAACATTGTACCAAAAATCTCAAAACTCCGCCAAATTGCCCAGAGCTACGACCAATCGAGAGATATTGGGCTCTGATGAAGCGGAAACTTTCTGGAAAGAAGCAAAGAATCAAAGACATCAAACACTTCCAGCAAATTTGGACAAAGACGGCTTCTACGATTTCTGAAGAGTCTGTACAAACCCTAATGACGGAGCAGTGCAAAGTCTTCGAAAATTTATGAAATACGAATAATATTTTTGTCGACAATGGTTAAAACACACCCATAATCTGAAATAAACAACTAGACGAAAATATAACGAAATTTATTTTTATTCATGTTTTGAGTTTCCGGATTTTCGGATACAGACCTTATTCAAAAGTCGTGTTCGCGGCATTATTACTGTACAGCCAGATGCTTGATCGATGTCGTCATAACCGTTTCTACACCGGCAAAATGGCTGTCCACAGATTCATTCGTTGGAATGTCATCCACTATATGTTGACATAAGCCTACTAATCACGCGTATATATCCAGCTTAACGGACCTTAAACCACGCCCTCGATGAAAAGTAACAGCCGCCTAATTTCCGGTGCCTAATCGTTTGCCAACACAGAGGGTACACTGACGTGCTTAAAGGTAAAATTCATACAAAGCTGATCAAATTTGTTCTTTCGACAAGCACACTCATCTGTTCCTTTAATTTTAAAAGGAAATAAGATGATGGCTCGCTAGGTTTCATCGAACGGAGCTTCTATCGATTATCAAATTGCCTTTTGCACCGGGCATTCTTTCATTCTCACTACAATAAATACAGTATGCACAGCTTGTGTGCAAGATGCTCTGTGGGGTTTTCACCACACTTGCCGCAACGAGTTTTTTGCCGGTGGGCGACTGTCCCAGGCTATTGCGCGTTGGTTCAATTATATACCCGCTTTCTATACAAGCGCACCGGGAAAAAAAAGTTCGATTCGATTAAACAAAGTTTGGGAGAACAGAGAAGGTCACCTGAATCGAGTCTGAAAGTTGATAAACTTTGTTTTCGTCTTGCAACGATATTGATTGTACTTGAAGTACATCCAGTATATTTACAAACTTTCAACTCGTTAATAGTCAGATTCGCATCTGAGCAAAAGCCCTATATCTCCACATATCACGAAGGCACGCAGATATAATACTCAATATTGAAAACTTCGTGGTCAGCAATCTTATTTGCTATTTCATAGCTCAGCGCTTCTATACACAGTATATTGAATTTCTCTTTATATATCTAGACACTAGGATACTTACGCAGCAATTATCTCATTTTTAACGGCTTATCTTTGAGCTGAAAAGACTACCCATGGTTTTCTAGAGAATGCATGACAGTGATTTATTAGGGAAGCTATTTCCTCAAAAGAGGTCATTATTAGCCGCCTCACGTTGGGCGCCCTCCAAGACCAGAGTGACCCCTTTGAAGCTCACTACGATTCGTCGACTGGAGTTGCAAGCAGCGCTTTTAGGAACGTGGCTCTCTTGCACGATTATTGAAGCGCTGGAAATACGAATCACGAAAAAAATCTACTGGACGGACTCAGGAGACGTTTTGTGCTGGATCAACTGCGATCATCGGCGGTACACTCATTTCGTTGGATTCAAAGTCCACAGAGATGCTGGAAGCTACCGAATTTTGTGAATGTCGATACGTACCAAGCAAGCCAGACGTTGCTGATGATGGAACAAAAGTCTTCCACCCCCACGATCTTTCTCCGAACGGCAAGGGTGGTTCAATGGCCCAGACTATCAACTGAAGATAAGTGGCCCCAGTCGATAATCCGGAGCAAAGCCACAGACGCTGAACTCATAGGAGCTCTTGCCGTTCACTACAATTCCCCAGAACCAATTGTCCGTGTTACCGATTACTTGAACTGGGAGCGATTGCGAAACGTTGTTGAGCAACAGGATCCGATCGAACCTTATCGGTCTCATCCGTGAAACACTGGTAGTTTTGACCCATTCTGCAATCCGACTCGCGAAATTATAGAACCAGAATTCCGAGTTGATCCTTTTTCAATAGCCATTTTTTCCAGAATATCACACTTCTTAGCCAGGAGCTCCTTGTACTTTTTTGCCTTTTCCAGTGCGGGGATGCGCTGGCTTTCCCCTTCTTCCTGTTGTTGTCTCTCTGTTGTAGCTTCTGTAACTGCAATTCGGCACGATTTTGATCGGATCTCCGCGATGATGTACACTTCCGAAGATGTCTTCTCCAACGCGATGGAGGGAACTCCTACGACTGTTGGTACGAGCAGTGTCGGCTTCCTTTGGTTACAGAGTGAGCTTGACTGTAGAACACGATCTGGCTTTTTAAGCGGCACTGGATTCAGCGCTGGTTCAGAATGTTCAGAATGAGTAGCTGATTTGCCACGAGATGACCGAATATGGTGTAGATGTCGGATTTTCCCAGGGTTGCTGCTCGCGTTTATCCAATAAATGCACTCGTTGACCGATAGCTCTTCTCATACAATGTTTTCCGTGACGCGATGTATGACAAAGTGATGGCATTTGAAATTTGCTACAACTTCCATCCATCGCATCACGACAAGCGATTTGTTTTGATATAGATAATCGCGCTTATTCACCACTCACTCGCCGCGATGCATCGCATCGCATCGCCGTGAGTAAGTGGTGAATAAGCGCGATTATCTATATCAAGGCGAATCGTTCGTCATGATACGATGGATGAAAGTTGTAGCAAAATCCAAATACTATTACTTTGTCATACATCGCGTTACGGAAAACATTGTATGAGAAGAGATATCGGTCAACTAGTGCATTTATTGGGATTGTATTAGGCCAGCGCGCTCTGTATGTCGTCTAACCAACCGATGACAGTCACCAGTCAGCACCCTTTCGGAGGTTTGCGGAGATTTCCTGTACTGCGGATTAATAGGTAGGGACGAACCGTCACACCGGGTGAGCACAAAGAAAACAAAAACTAAAACAACAAGCAACATTAGCCACATACGTGAGTGCATCTAAAAATTATTAATTACAGTATAATTAATGCTTGATGTACTTATTGTTACTTAGTAAAACCATCCGAAAGGCCTCAATCAACCAAAAATCTTTGTCGAAGATGCCTACTTTCTATATTGCAAGGATCTCGAGATTCAGCTTATAAAGTAAATTTGCATGCATACTAGCGCCGCATAGTGAGATAACTCTGAACTTTTAATTTCACCATCTTGAAGGCCGTGACCTACTGAACAACTTTGCTCAAGGAAGTAACTTCCTGTATACGAGGGATGATGAGATATTTTCTGATCAAACAACAAAAGTCAATGCCCATATATCATTTGAGACCTCCATCAAGGGATTCCGCGCATTTCGGGGGGTTTACTGTACTTTGCTGATTTTTTGCTAATATATGCTGCCTTTCAACGGTCATAACTTTTTCTGGTGAAATCTGATCGACACACTTTTTTCTGCAACGTTGTTTGTTCAAGTCTGAGTAGTTTCATAAAAATGCTTCTTGAGAATTTAAATTTAAGCTGAAGCAGTTTTTTGAATGGTTCTCAAAATATATCAAAATTTCATCAAATTTTTGTGAAGAAAAATGCAAATCGCATGAGGTCAAAATACGATATTCGGTTGTTTAAGGACGAAAATTCTTTTTTCAAACTAACGGAAACTGGCATTGAGTTCTGGGTCTAAAAATCTCTGTCGACCAGTGTAATGAATCGAAAATAGTTCAGTCTGGCAGTTCTAATTTTCTCGTGAATGGTTCTGTTGTTAACCCTAGCAAAGTAAAATAACAAACTGATATCAAACAAGTAACAAGTTTTGTTATCTCAAATATCATTTTGAACTCCCCTGTTATCGCATAACAAAATTAGTTATCAACATTGAATAGTTTTGTTATCATCTGTTATCAATTTTTAACGACGATTTTCGACGAACGTTACTGAATACTACCAGCATGCTGAAGGATGCTGATTATCACAAGCATGTCATGGATATGAAATTGAACTTTTCACCAGAAGCAGTACTTCAGTGATTAGTGTATGAATTTGATATCATGTTGATAACATAATTTGAAATTATCTCAAGTAATTTGTTCATATCACAAAATTTGTTATCAAAATGAACTCAAAGATAATAAAACGAGTAAATGTTATGATATCCAACGAATATTAATTAGTTATCCTTTTTGTTATTTTGGCTGTTTATTCAGCCTGAATGATAACATATTTAGTGATCAAACAGTGATAATCAGATATTAGAACTTGTTGTCACTTCGGTATAAACCTTTGCTCGGGAAGCCAATTCGATGCAATATGTGGATTTTCTCTACCTTCTACGACGTTATTATTTGCACCGTCGTGATTTGAGTAGTTTGTTTGGCTTCCATCTTCTGTTTTCTCTGTTGAGTTAATACATCGCCCATTGCCGGTGCACTCTCTAAAAGCTGCGTTTTCTTGAAAACTGGGTTCTTAGAATAATATAAGTAAAATCGCTAAAAGACCTCGGTAAAAGTATAGCATCTAGGGTTACCATTCCAATTTTCGCCTCATTTCTGATTGCGTGATTTTGATTCATTGTTAAATTAAATTATTTTTATTTGTTGTTGAAAGCAAGCCGCAAAAGGAATCAATTGATTGATACATCAAACCTACATTTCCGATTAATATGAATAATGGATCCAAAAGCTTTCCAAAAGTGTGCTGATTTGTGCTAATAAACTATTTTAGCTTTTTGATCAAATGCAGCATTTATACTATTTGCAAATACTGTACTTGATAATTGATCACCTTCTCAGAACTATAATCTTCATCGATAAGAAGTACTAGAGGATTTTCAGTAGCATTTTTGGGCTGCGCTTCCACTGATCTGGCAACACTTTTGTGCTTCTTTCCAAAATGGTAAAGAGCCAGACCAGCCCTTCGACCTGGTAGTTGAAGTTAAACTACCTCAAGGTTTTGCCAGTCCCCAGGGTGAATGAAATTCAAAACGTTTGTGTATCATTATTTTCTGACGCATACATATTCGTAGCTCTTTGTATTATTTTCGTACCATGTACGAATGTTCTTTCTATGTCCCTTGCGCTGAACTGGCCGGCTTGACGTGCCGCAAGGGCTCAGTAGGGATCAAGACCCGAAGCTAAGAGTCAGTTCCATTGTGGTTATATCACATTTATTAGCAGAGCAGCACATCGAAATTTTAGGTTCATTATTCTTTATATGCTATACAATTTCAGATCATCCATGGATATCCCAAGTTTTGTAAAATAATTTAAAATCAATTTTTTTTTCTGGTGGCTATGATACATTATCTAAGCTTTCAGGTTCATGGCGGATGTGCGGGTCCGTATACAATTGCAGCAGGACCACAATCTGCAGATATGTAAATACAAATGAAATTATTATCATTTTATATTATAACATCCATTCACTACATTTTGTATGTTTTTTATAATTCATTTTCAGCTTCGCATTTATGCATCCTTGTCAGTTATAGCTCATCTAACCTACGTTATGTATTTGAAAAGATAGGAAGGTTTTTAATGTTTTTTTTAGAAAGGATCATATTCGAAAAATTCTACTTAAAAAAGCACTTTCCTTCTTCATCAGAAATATATATTAATTCAAAACCTAACAGTTTACAATCATTCATTTCCTATTTCACAGACATGAGGAATCATTTATGGGTGTACAAGAGCTATGGAGTTTTTAGATTCATACTCATCTGAAATTTATTTCGCCTTATTATTAGCTGTCTTCAGTTTTTCCAATATTATTTTGATATTAATACACATCTAATTTTTATTTTCAGTAACATACCAGTAGATGTCATATATATCTTGTACCCACGCTTATTATGTTCTCTGACTATTATTGTGAAAACAAATTCTAATCTTAGTAGATCTTAATTCAATAGAAACTGCAACAGTGGAAGTCTTTCGATGAGTGGATGGTCAGATTAGTTACGGATATATGTATTCTACTATAGCTAATGGCTTGCTGGTATTATCATTTTATATTATAACGTCAGTTTATTATTTTATGTTATGATATTAAATGATGTGACATAATTGCATTTAAATTCATTTCATTAAAATCACTATTTCCGATGAGACTCACTACATAAATTATTGCAAGGAAACGGAACAGCACATCGAAATTTTAGGTTTACTATTCTGTTGCTATATAATTTCAGATCATTCATAGGCATCCCAAGTTTTATGAGATAATTTAATATCAATTTTTTTTTCTCGCAGCTACATTGTCTAGACTTTCAGGTCCACAAATGGAATTGTTATTTTCATTCTTATATTCATTCACTATATTATTTGTCATTATAATATTCATTCGCTATATTTATTATAATTATAATATTAATTCACTATATTTTATACATTACTATATGACATTAAATATATATTGGGAAGGGAGGGAGCATCAGGGTATCACTCAAGCTGGAATTGGACAATGGAGTGGTATGACAACCGGCGTCTAGGAGAGAACAAACAGTATCATTTCCTTTATCCTACCGATTCGATTGTGGTGCTGTGAATTCTACTCCAACAATTTCAGTGAGAGTGACGCGCCCTTCTTCACAAGCCATCCCGTAGAAAGCTTAATGAGTATTGCGAATTGGGTTATTCGATTTGTTGGATCGTATCGTTGGAAGGAGAATCTCATGTTCCCGCGGATTTCGCGTAAGTGTCTCTGCTTACGGGTCCGCCCCACCGTTTTTGGCCCTTCATACAGCGTTACTGTGAATGCAATCCGGTAACTCAATTTGATCTTGCTATTAAGTGGAGCTGCATACATGACAAGGTCTTAGAAGGGATGGTGGCTACCTTACATACATACATACATACCGAAAGAAGAGCAAGTGCGAAGAGCAATTCGCGTGCGGTACAATGGAAAATCCGGATCTATCTGTAAGAAAATTTTGGCTTTCAAAAAGCGTGGTTTTCCTGCACACAGAAAAAAGAAGTGTTCCCGAAAATGAAAACGGACCGTGAACTAGTTCGCGTTTTTTAGGATTTATCCCTTTAAACGTTATTTAGTTCATGATTACGTGATTTAGTTCCACAGTGTATTTTTGCTTGTTCTCGAATTCATGACTGCAGTTCACGGATCTTGGCACGGATTTTTTCCGTGCATGCACTGCCAATAACGTTCTTAAATCTTTTGATACATACGCTGCCATGCAACGAATCGGGGTAGTGGAGCATTTCAGGACGAAGAAAAAGGGCATGCTTCCCAACAAATATTTGGTTTGGTTTCGAGCAAGCCAAAGCTTCATCACTACCTGAACGAGGTAAACAAGGATATATACCGTGAAGAATGCCTAAAAAAGCGATTGTTACCATTCCTACGCAGCCATAACGCTCCATCGCTATTCTGGCCTGATCTGGTATCTTGTCACTACGCCAAAGATGTTTTGAAATGGTATAAAACGAATGGAGCATGTTGTACCGAAAGAGGCGAATCCACGTAACTGCCCGGAGTTGCGACCTATCGAGCAGTATTGGGCTCACGTGAAGAGAGAACTCTCTCAATATAAAAAACAAGTTGTAGCTAAATATAGAAACATTTCGAAAATCTTGGACAAAAGCAGCTAAATCGGTTGCAGAGAAGTCTGCACAGACCCAAATGGCTGGAGTAAACTCAAACGTTCGTAGTTTCTTCATGCAGCCTAATTAAGTAACTGTAATTAATTTAAGATGACTAATAATGCACAATTTTTATTCATTTAAAAAATGCATCTTGGATTGAACTTACAGCAAATTTGTTTTATTAAAAATTTAATCTGTCCAGATTTTGTCGCGAACAAGCCTTAGTAACCGAAATTCGGGTTTGACTCAAAAAATTCACCCGAAAACAGTATAAATAAACGATTTTTTGGTTTTTTGTTGGTAACCGATGTGGTTCGGTAAAAAATTGAATCGAGTTCGGTGTTATTTTCTAAGTGTGTAATTTTGACAGATGCGTGTGTGGTATTGAGTTCGACGGTAGCTTCATAGATAGTACAAATCAGACTTGTTGGAAAAAACAGCGCTGGCCGGTATTCCGACCATGCAAATGCAATTCAGAGTCTCGTAAATAGTGTATCAGCAGAGGATATCATTTTGTCTTTGGGTGACTTCAACCTCCCAAATTTGCGATGGCAGTTTGACGAAGAGTTAAATGGCTACATCCCTACGAATATTTCATCAGAACACGAGCAGTCTCTCATCGAAGCATTATTCGCTACCGGCCTGCGGCAGATTAACCACTTCGAGAACATCAACAGTCGAATCTTTGACCTAGTTTTTGTAAGTCTGCCAGAATTTCTAGATCTAGTTGAGCCTCCTGCACGACTATTCGTTCGTTTTACTATTCGACGTGGGCGACGTTATTCCGACCTCGCTCGATGACAATGTTGACACTTTTGGCTACGACATTAACGGTTGTAATTTCGATCAGTTGAAAATAGCATTTGGAGAGGTTGATTGGAGCTTTCTCGCGAGGACAAGCTCTTCGAAATTTGCAGCAATTTTGTACCGCGCAAACGTCGTGCGGTGAATTCGGCTTTCGACAAACTGTGGTGGACCTTTGAGTTACGACATCTTCGCAACTTACTCAGGAAGGCATGTAATCACTATTTCCTCTTGAAATCTGAAGCCGACAAAACCATTCTAAGAGAAGTTGAGCCAACATTCAAATCTGTTTTGCAATCAACTCACGACGACTGCTTATGCGAGATTCAAGCAAGCATCAAACAGGAACCAACACGTTTCTGGGGTTTGGTTAGAAAACTGAGATCCTCTGCTAGCATCCCCTGCAACATTACATATGAGAAGGCTCATGCTAGCTCTAACGCAGAAGCCGCTAACCTCTTCGCCTCTTCTTCGAGAATGTATTCAGTAAGTCGTGTCTAGTACCACGTCTTGATTGCTTCGCGCATATTCCTTCACACAATATTAACTTTCCCGTCATCCAATTTTCCTCTGATGAAGTGCTGAATGTCATCTACACTTTCGACTCCAAGAAAAGATCCGGAACAGACGGCATACCACCACTACTCCTGAAAAAGTGTGCAGTGGGACTCGCAGCCCCTGTCACGATTTTATTGAACCGATCGCTTAGCGAAAAAACATTTCCTTCCGTTTGGAAGACTGCTTCTATCGTTCCCATCCATAAGTCAGGAAACGTCAACCGAGTCACAAACTATCGTGGTGTTTCCATTCTGTGTTGTTTGAGCAAATTTTTAGAAAAACTGGTGCAAAATATCCTCTACACTGTAGCCGTACCCTTAAATGCGTAATGTTGGTTTAAAACAACATAGAGGAAAACGCTTAAAAGTAAATTTATTCTATTTCTTTTGGAGAAATAATCCAGTGAAATTGTTATATTGACTTTGATGAAGCAGTCGTGTGAACTGGGAGCACTGCATCGAAGCATTTTTGGGGTTTAACAGCAGTGAACGTGTTTTAAAAAAAATTTTTTTTTTATTATAATCCTTTAGTATCGAGCGCATTTAAGGGTTAATTTCCTATAATCAACACGGCTTCATGAAACATCGCTCAACAACAACAAACTCGATGTGCTACGTTACTTGACTGTCGCGAGACATTGAGTGGGGAAGGCAAGTGGACGCGGTGTATGTCGATTTTGCTAAAGCATTAGACACTGTTCGTCATATTTTGATCATTGAGAGATTCAAACGCATCGGCTATCCTGACTGGCTAATGAAGTGGCTCTTTTCATATCTCTCCGGCCGCTCAGCGCACGTAGTGGTCAATTCATCTAGATCTCGTCAACTCAATATCACGTCAGGAGTACCCCACACGCTAAGCTCAGTTTACCCATAATCGCGAAAAAGTGCACATACTCATTTATGGGTAAAGTTGACTTTACGCATATTTGAGTAAATTTGTATGGGAAATAATACTCAAATATGGGTAAGTAGTAATGTACCCATAAATGGGTATGTGCACTTTTCGCGATTATGTGTATTCTTCACCCATATTTGGGTAAACTGAGCTTAACGTGCAAGGCAGCGTATTGGGCCTACATCGTCGACGCATTAAAATGTAAATGAATCCCCTTTGTATTCATTTCGCTTCACTTCAATTAGCTTTCGTGCAATGAATGAATCTTACTTTCACCGATTCACTCCCAATTCAGTTTCTGTCAAACGTGAGTAAGCTTCAAACGATGTGGTCATTTGCTTCAAACGATGTGGTGAACGACTGTGAATCAACTTCGTTGAAATTGATTTGACTTCATCCCCCCACCCAAGCAGTGGTTGGCGAACAAAACATGCGTGCCAGTGTTGCTAGAAGTATTGTCATTTGACGATGCACGCACTACTTTGCTCGACAAAAAGCTCCCCAAGCAGGCAAGCGCGTTTCTGTCTGATACTGCGGAGACATATTGAAATTACATTTGTTGCATATGTGCATGAAAGCGACATAAATATCAGCAATTTCATTTATCATTTCATAAAATGGTTGATTATTGTTTTCGATGCTACAATTACATTATTTAGTGGTACTGATTCTAGTCTTAAAAATAATGAACACCTCAGAAATGAAATTCATGCACGAATTGCATGAATTTCAATTGTACTGCTTCATACTAGTTTGACACCGAAGGCTAAAATAAACACCGATGAATGAAAAGCTTAGTCGAAATTATTTGTTTGAAGATTGTTTTGCTGAAGCTGACTAAGAAGTGGCTGTCAACTGAAGATAATGTGTTTCAATTGAAAGGGATGAATTTTAAGTTCATCGTCCAATGACGATTTTCAATTGAAATTGAAATTGTATGACCCTGATTGAGCCCGCTGTTATTTAACATCTTCGTTAACGATTTGTGCTTGTGCCTCTCATCGTTCAAACTATCGTTCGCCGATGATCTCATGTTTCTTCGTGTAATATGTTCTCCACGCGACTGTTTCGCCTTACAAGAGGATGATAACACATCATTAATCTGGTGTAGCGGCAATGACTTGCGTGTTAATATCAATAAATGCAAAGTTATATCCTTCACTCGCTCCAACAATCCTGCTCATCACCAGTACAGCATGGGGTCTGCGCATCTGGATCGTGTGGCTTCAATCTACGACCTGGGAGTAACCATCGATGCCAAGCTACAGTTCAATCAGTATGTGGGAATCACGACTGCTAAAGCCTGCTCAGTGTTAGGGCTAATCCGACGGCACGCCTCTGAGTTCACTGACATCTATGCTTTAAAATCACTCTATTGCAGTTGGGTGCGGAGCATCCTTGAGTATACGGCCCCGTTTGGTCTCCTTATTATGTGGCACCCATCGTTTCCATTGAAAGCGTACAGAAGAAGTTCGTTCGTTTCGCACTTCTTTCACTTCCTTGGAATGACCCGAACAATCTCCCTCCATACTCGGACCGTTGCAAACTGATAAGTTTGGAACCACTGACTGCCAGGCGTGTTAAAATGCAGCGTCTGCTTCTGCTGTTCTTTGACATCCTAATCGGCGTTATTGACTGCTCTGCGCTGCTTGAGCAGGTTTCACTGAACGTTCCTCCTCGTCGACTTCGAAATTATCCGATGCTTGCTGTTTATTATCACCGCACTAACTATGGGTATAATAATCCGTAAGATTCGTGTCTTCACACTTTTAATGTTGTATGTGACGAATTCGACTTTGATATATCCAAAAATGTTTTAAAAAATCGAATAAGTAGAATTGTTTAGGCTTTAAGTTATTGAAAACTAGTATTAAGTAGTTCAGTCTGTACGATTGTTTTTATCAAAGACTATGATAATAATAAATAAATAAAACGTAGTCTGCGAAAAACTTAATGATTTTTAATCATGAATCCATTTTAATCCATGTTTACTTCTCGGATTAATTCCAACAAAAAGAATTCAACCGTTTATTTTCCCTAATATGTTGGCATTATTTACATATCGACAGACAATTCAAAGTGCAAAATGTCACGAGTATTTTTGGCCACTTTTATCTAACAAATCCACATCCGGAAGTTAAGTCAATGTTTGTTTAAGACCGCACATATCTTCTGTTTATTTAGGATTGTTAACATGAGCCACTCTCAGAAAGTAGCACTTGCTAAAAAGAATGAACCCAACAAACGGTTAAGACTGAAAAAATCCAGCATACATTTCCCCAACGAATGCCATAGTGAGTAAGATAAGAAGAAAAAAAATGCATGAGGAAGCAGACCACCTTGCCTCCCGGCTTGGCTTAGCATGGCAAGGATGATAAAAGCGTAACAAGGCTCCAGTATTTATAACCATAAATTTTCCTGCTCGAGCTCGTTAAACGTTGTTTTTAATTAAATTAAGTCTCCGCCCTGGCCGCACCTACGACACTTGGCTATGTAGATGATGTGTACGTTCTTCGAAAGGAAAGTTGAAAGAATATTACAAAAGACAACCTGTGCGTTTGTTGGAGCTTAGCAACGGGATGCTGCAGCTGATTATGATGGTAATGTTGATGACATGAGCGTGTAACTTTCCGGAGTTTAACCGACCGTCCCTCGGTGACAAGTTGCTGCGTGTTTCACAATTGCCCCAATGGTGTTCAGTTCCGGAAACATATGTTATCTGCGCTGTTGTGCTGGAGAAAGTTTTAAAATGACGTTCTTTTGTTGTACTCACGGTTCATGAATCTTTCTAGAAAAATGAAAACGGAACTCTCATTGAGAATGATGGATGAAATTGTTCTAGTAAGTTGTTTGGCAAATATGAATAACAAGTTGCAAAAAAAGCAGAGCATGTTGACAGTTTTTCAAAGGTTCAGAACATGCAAAAACTTGACATAAATCTTGTTAGTAGTCGGGGAAGTTCTCTAGAAACTATCAATTCCCCTTTCCCTGTAACAAAGCGCAGTGCATTTCCAAAGCAATGGCAGCCTTGAATCAGAGGATTTTTGTAGTTATTTTCGGTGCATATGCAACCACTGTGTATTCCTCGGTGCAAGAGAAAGGAATGGCTTCCATCGGATTAGTTGATAAAGAATCGCTTTTCCGCATCCGGATGAAAAGTTTATTGCTTTCTGCACTGGCGCTGGCTTGCCCAAGGAATTACGACTTCCACGACATATTTCATGCTATATTTTATCGTTATTCTAATGCTCTGCTTTCTTCACGCCGTTGCACCCTCCGGGAACTTAAAGCGCTTTAAACTTCGCCAACAATGACAAAAGGCAAATCGCAGATAATCCCTGTTCGATTCAAACATACAACCGAAGACAAAGAAATTTTGTGGTAGGAAAAACAAAAAAACAACGGCAAGATTGTTACAAAAGTGACGATAATCACTTTTGCCAAAATGAATCCATCCAAACGGCATAGATTTACATAAATCTAAACGAGAAGATTAGCTTCGCAATGGGGAGGGTGGATACCGGAGACCTCCACTTTTCGATCGAAGCAGCAAAACGGACGAGGGTCGATGCTACTTTTTTCAATTCTTCATCTCCTCTCGTATCCGTTTTGGTTAAGATCCGTTCTGGTTAAGATCAGTTATTGGAACTGACTTGAACGGAAGACGGAAAGACGGTATCATGTGCTCCAATCGAAATGAAGTATTTATTTACCTCGATATAATATGATGCGAAGCTGGGTGAACATGGACGTCGAAATGGGGGCAGTGAGTACGTAATGCGTGGCCCACTTAGTGATGGAACAAACTATTTTGCTTATTGCAGTGCTGCTAGTGGACGTTTTCAGGATATTTGGACATATAGGTGTTGACAATAACAAAAACAAGAACAGTGTATTTTGTCAGTTCTTAAAAAACTGTCGCATTGGGACAGTCACTAAAAATCGTGCGCAGTCACCTGAAAAATCCATCGTGATCCGCGTTCAAGCTGGCTAAAGTTTTGAATTTTCCTAGAAACATCGTATGGCACGTGCTCAAAGCGTACAGGGAAACCTTGACGACGACTCGGAAGCCTCAAAGTAAACGCCGGAGTGGAGCCTGCTACCGTCAGCTCCCTGAAAAGGTCGTAAGGTCCACCAGAATCAACCCAGGTATGTCCGATCGCGATTTGAGTAACAAGTATGATACCGCCCATAGTACAGTGCAGCAAATTCGCTTTCACGAAAGCTTCTCGGATCACCGCGCCAATAGCCAACCCAGTCGATCACTCAAGCTAAGAATACCGTCGCTAGAACCCGTGCTCTAAAGCTGTATGACAACCTGCTTACCAAGTCCAGTGGATGCATACTTATGGAAGATGAAACCTATGTAAACTTCGACTTTGGACAACTTCCAGGACCAACATTTTACAAGGCGAAGGCCCGAGGTGGTGTCCCTGTCAGATTCAAATTTGTATTTGTCAGATTCAAATTTGTATTTGTATTTATTTGTATTTATTTTTTTGTTAACAATTTGTAGTTCGCACGTAAAAATATGAGCTGGCAGGAAATTTGCAGCTGCGGCAAGATGACAAAGGTTTTCGTTACTGATGAACTCGGAGGTTTACAAAAACGTAATAAATTCTGCCCTTCGTCCAGTCGCATGAATGAACGGTGACATTTTGAACGGATTTTGCGAGTTGTCACTACAGCTGGGAAGTACATCAATGGTATAATAACAATGGAGTCCAGTTTCTTCAGAAAACCCTCAATCCGCCCAATTGGCCCGTGTTCAGGTCCATTGCAAACTACTGTGCAATTATTAAGAGAAAACTGACCTTTGAGTAATTTACAGAATTTGTGTACTTGCTTGAAGCATGCGAATTGCCTAGACTTATTGCTATCGTATAGCTTCTTACTTGTTCAGGCTTCTACTGGTGACCAGTGAGGTGTTATGTAGTTCGCCTCCCGAGGTGCACCTTGGAAACGTTAAGCTCGGAGAGAGCGCCATATGGCGCATTGGTATCCATGTCAGTAAGACCTCAATTACGGAAACTGGCCGCAAAACGGAATTTACACGGTACCACGACATCGGGCAGGCACCTATGTCGTCTCCCTGAGTACTGTCGGGTGACACTTACAGGAAATGGCTTCCCATGGCATAGGCTGTCTACGTCCAACTAAAACCATGGTAGGCCTTCAGTACGTTCCACTATCCACCAACCGGCTGCGCCAGCCGGGCGGGAGTAGGCTCAGATATCCTTCCCTGAATTACGCTGATCTGGCTCTGAACACGGTATCCCCATGACGGACCGTGTCAACATTCGCATGGCCTCCCATCTTGCATAGATAATTATGAGATCACTTTTGCGACAACTTCATGTGGGCTTGGATAGCTGCTGAAGGGGAGCCCAACAGTATGGAGCCGCAAGCTTCCAATAACAACAAGGAACAGGAGATGGCGAACCCGTTCGCCAAAAGCAGAAAGGCGGGATCCTTCGGCGCATCCGACACGTACGGAAGCGCGACTGACCTGGGCCTGACCTCATCCGTGCCATGGAGAGATACGCTTCCTAAAGTGATCCTAGTTTCTGAGCAGCTGAATGTTATCATCCACTTTACGTCGACCCGAGGCAATATCAGCAAGGACTTCAAACACAGCTTATTGAAGCTTAGTAGGTCCGTTCAGGCTGCATGCCACGAGAGGGACGAACTGGAAGCCAAGCTTCTAGTCGACCAAAGTGCCAGGCTAGTATCATCGGAAAAGGCCAGAGAGTCCGCCTGCAAGCACACGCAAACGGATGCGTCCATCTCCGTGGGAGATCTCACCCCACCTACCGTGCGGGCATGGACGTCCAAGCTTGTGAGGCAGTCGCCTGAGGGAGTTGCACCCGATGCCCCCAAGAAGGGGCTGGTATCAGGCGACCCCACGGGCCCAAACACGTATTCTAACGTGGTGTCGAGATCGGAGGGTCAGGGCTATCCCCAGTAACGAACGGAGCGACAAGAAGGGACCCTTCAAGAAATAGGGAAAATACCTGGACCAAAGTCCGAACAAAGGGAAATGGTGAATGATGAAATATCATACAGGGAACCACCCATTCTAGCACGGAAACCCAAATCCGACAGCAATGGGCTCTCCTCTCTGTTAGACTTTGATAACCACTGTTTATCCTAATCATGCCATTGTATGAAGGGCCAGAAACGGGCAACATCACTTATACCTTTCCCCAGAGATAAAAAGAATCAACAAGATTGAACAATTGGTCAAAAGAGCGAGCTATCTAACACGAGGATGCCCCAATGGGCGGCGCCCTCTATTCACAAACTGTTGGCAATGGTGAGTTGGCATTATCACTCTACCCACCCAGAGTGCTTCAATTGGGTGCCTTGATGGTCCCTCCAATTTTCCAATAAGGCCTGTACTCGAAAAAAATTTATTTTAAGTCGGATTTTCTTGAAACTTTCAGAAAATGAACTAATACATATGGATTATGTTTCTGCATAATTACTTTATCCGATTTCCTTTCCATCGCTGAAAGCTCACACCTTTCCCTTAAGACCCCTCATTACATTTTGTGCAATGGTAGAGCCGACCTTTTTGGTTACTTTCATCGACGATTTTCGAACTTTGGCCTTCATTATGGCCCAAAATCTTTCAACCGGACTGGTGAATTTGGGGGGTTGGCGGTTTTTGGTACTATGTATAGGCAATTAATATTTATATAATAATGTTTATATTAATATAAAGTAAAAGTACTACGGCATCCGTATCCCCAATATATAAATAAATATATATATATATATATATATATATATATATATATATATATATATATATATATATATATATATATATATATATATATATATATATATATATATATATATATATATATATATATATATAAATATATATATAAATATATATATATATATATATATAAATATATATATAAATATATATATATATATATATATATATATATATATATATAAATATATATATAAATATATATATATATATATATATATATATATATATATATATATATATATATATATATATATATATATATATATATATATATATATATATATATATATATATATATATATATATATATATATATATATATATATATATATATATATATATATATATATATATATATATATATATATATATATATATATATATATATATATATATATATATATATATATATATATATATATATATATATATATATATATATATATATATATAGAAACACATATATATATCTTTATATATATGTGTGTTTATCAATTTGTTGATCCTGAAATAACAGCAATGTTGTATATTGATTCCTGAATAGTTCAGTCTAAAAAGACCTAAACATGAAATCTTGTATGTTAAAACATGTATGTATCCATTCAATAATATATATGGAATATATAGGAATATTTAAATATGTAAAACGAAAATACATTTACATTCATGGATGGAATTATACATCCTGAAAATTTTATATGATTATAAATAATAAACAATGATGATATAATGAAAATACAATGACGCATCCAAGGTCTGAAAAGGGGGAAATAGACCCAAAAAAGAAAGAGTGAACCGAAGCCTGGCACGGAAGACGTAAAGACCGAAAGTTTAAGTACTCGGAGGTTCTCTAAGTAATGCGCGACGATGCTAAGCTCGCGGATCTGGGCGCCGATGTGCGGAATATCCGCTGTACCCGGACCCGTGAAATGATCCTGGAACTAATAAAGAAGACAAAGGGGGGGAGCTGTCCGAACAAGCTTTGAGGGCAAGAGTGAAGGTGCGTGCCCAAACCGCGCTTTTGACTCTCCAGTGCACTCTCCAGGAGGCTAGCGAAATCTTCATGGCCATCAAGGCGCCGTGTGGGTTCGAGGTAGCCACAACAGCCATATTGCTCTGAAAGCGTCCAATTAGGACCCAAATGGCCACGATACGACTGACAGCAGCCGCCACAAACTCGGCCCTAAAAGTGGATAAACTCAAGGTGGAGTGTTCTGTTTGCCCATCGAGTTTGCATCAGCCACCAAAGGCATGTTTCAAGTGCCTTGAGACCGGGCATATGTCGTGGGAGTATAGGGGCCCGGAAAGAAGCGACCTGTTCAAAAGGTGCGAAGGAAGAGACCACATGGTTTAGGACTGCAAGGAGCCAACAAGCACGTCACGGGAGGCCCTAAGTGCCCGGCCTACAAGGGTAAACCACGAAGTTAACCATAGTGCAGGTAACCCAACTAAGCCTGAACCACTGTAAGGCAGCTCAGTAACTGCTGTGTCAACCAGCTCGCGAGTCGGCAACGGATATCGGCATAATATCCGACCAATTTCGCATCTTGGCCGGCAACGGAAACTGGGTTATGGATAAGTCCAATATGGTGGCATTATGGACGGTGGGCAAGTTCCCGGTTCAGGAGGTTGTGTCTAAGTCAAACGAGGGATTCGCGGTTGTAAAAGGGAATCGAGTGTTTTTCTGTAGTTAGACAAGATGGCTGATTGACCAGTTTTTCACAAATGACAAATTCGTTGGCAATAGCGGGTGACTCCAACGCCTGGGCGCTGGCGTGAGGCTGCCGCCTTACCAACCCAAGGGGTCAGATTCAGCTTGAGGCCCTGGCCAGGCTGAACGTAGACCTGGCCAATGTCAGTACCAAAAGTACCTACCATAGAAACGGAGTGGAGTCGATCATCGACGTGACGTTCTGCAGCCCTGGGCTGTCGAGCAACTGGAGGGTGGAGGATGGCTACACTCATAGCGATCATTTGGCGGTTCGTTATAGTATCGTCCACAATATTAGGCAGCTTGTGGGGGAACGCGCTAGAGCGGGAACGAAACATTAGCGAAACCCAGGACTCGTGCAGTGATCAACTCGTAGCGTTACTATCAACCTTAGAAATGGAAGGTGGTCGGTATACTGGTGCACAGAGTTGATTGCTGACATCCACAGAACATGCCTCCGCGTAAGATGGAGAATGCAGAGAGCGTGGTCGGACGCCGAAAGAACGGAGCGTCGAGTGGCGCTAGTTACCGCAAAAACCGCGCGTAAAAGGGAGGCCAGCAAACGATCCTGCTTCGAGGGTTTGAGAAAAAGCCAATACGGATCCATGGGTCGACGCTTATAGGGTGGTCAAAACCAAGGGCTCTTACCGAGCAATCACCAGAGTTACTGCAGGTGGTTATTGGGGAACAGTTTCCGCGCCACGATCCGAGTCTTGGACCTCCCACTGTTGTAGATATGTCCCAGGACCAGCGTTTCAGTATCCCAGACCATAACGCTGTCATGACGGTAAAACAATCACGTGGGCGATGACAAGAGCACCGCGGAGTATAAGGGCGAGGCGACGGATACGAACGATGAATTCATTGTGATGGCAAAGTCACTCAAGGTGAACAAGGCACCAGGACCATATGGTATCCCGAACCTGGCCATCAACACGGCTGTTTTGCTGGCTACCGGGGTGGTGGTTCAAAAGTGTTTTGACGAGAGTGTTTTCCTAAAAGCCTGGAAGCGACAGCCAAAGACAGAGTAGCCACCAGGTTGTTGGATACAACGGGTAAGATGCTTGCAAGGGTAATCCTCAACAGGCTGTTGAAGAACATGGAGGGTACAGGCAGCCTGTCAAACAACCAGTTTGGCTTCTGGAAAAGCAAGTCAACGGTGAATGCCATCCTGTCTGTCACCAAGACAGCCGAGATGGCACTCCAGCGTAAGAGGTGGGGAGTCCCGTGAGAAACACGTTCAATAACGCTAATTGGGAGGCTATTGCTAACTGGTTCCAACGCATCCAGGTTCCTGGGTATCTGTACGGGATTCTAGAAAACTATTTCCAGAATCGTGTGCTGGCTTACAACACAAAAGCGGGTCAGGAGTGTGTCCAAATCTCCTTAGGAGTTCCACAAGGTTCTATCCTGGGCTCGGTTCTTTGGAACACAATTTATGACAAACTATTGAGACTACAGTTCCCTAACGGGGTAAAGATTGTTGGTTTCGCGGACGGCATCACTCTTGAGTTCTATGGAGCATCCATAGAAGAGGTGGAGTTAACGGCCACACACTCTATTGACCTAGTGGAGAAATGGATGCGATCCAGGAAATGGAGCTAGCTCATCATAAAATTGGGGTCAATAACAGGATATCGAAGCAACAGGCTACGATTAGTGCGGATAACTGCTCTAACAGCTCAAAGCGATCTCTGCGGTACTTAAGGTTCATGATTTACGACAAGCTATCTTTTATCAGTCACGTTGATTACGCCTTCAAGAGAAGCCTATGGATATATCGGCATTATCCCGCATGATATCGAATAGCTCAGCGAGGACATAGAGTGCTTTGATCAACGTGGCACAAGAGGTATACGGAGCCCCCAAGAGTTGCATCTATGCCTTCGCGAATGGAACAATTCCACAAAGGGTCGGTGAACCCATCGACTAATTCTGTGTCTATACCGAGGATCAGTCGGCGACATGGTGAAATCAACTTCCATTTGACGCAGATCCTGTCAGCCATTGTTGCTTTAGATAGAACCTGCGAAAGTACGGGACGCTAGTCTGGTGTCGGTGGAAAGAGGACAGAAATGTGTGTTTCTCTCCTCGCAAAGACGGCGCTATAAACGACATGATGGCCGGTAGCGGCTGGGACACAACTCCGGATAATATTGTCCAGAGGATGTCCAAGACCGGGACATCTGGAACACTGTAAGAACAGCCGCCTCCCAGATCGTCCTAGAGCTCCAAGACAGATGGCGTAATGACCAGGGGTAGTTCAGAAGGGACTCGCTAACTACTAAAGTCTTAAGTAGTTAAAGCGAGGAACCCGAACCTGGCCATCAAGACGGCTATTTTGCTCAGGGTAGTAATGCAAAGATCTCTTGACGAAGGTATCTTCTAGGTGAAGCCACTTCCCGGAGTAATACCGAAAGTTAGACCCGGGTGGGCAAGGCTAGAAGCACGAGAGAGTTTTAGTGGGTCTAGGGCTGGGCACTATCAACCACACACCCTGAGTTTTTCAGATGCCTGTTTGTTGATTTTTCTTCTAGTACAAAAAAAAGAAAACTAACAAAAATAAAACAACACTCCGTTAGGCAAGAGAAGCACAGAGTACGAGTTTATAAAAATACACGTCACGAAAATTACGAGAAAGAATGTGAAGTGAGCAAAATATTCAGTTCGATGTGTTCAACTAATTTGATGAATATGTTAAATGTGTGAGCTCGTATCACTCCATCACATTAAATTAACAACGAAGCATTAAAACAACTAGATCTTTCCACAGATAGATATATCCAGATATTTGTAATATAAATACAATGGGTCTTCTGAAACAGTCTCGAATATAAGATCAAAGAAGGCAGTTGCCCCCCAAGATTACGGACTACGGGCGCCAATGATTGAACATAGAGTAAGAAAATGACAAATCCTTTACAATGGAGTTTCTAGCATCGAATCGAAGCGATTGAATAAGTGACAGGATGAATAGATTGAATTTTCGATGAGCAAAAGGTAAACCCTGAATCTCAAATGTTCCCCTTATGAATTTAAATGCAGTCATCTGAAGCCTTAATCTTCGGCCACACTTGAAAGGGTTCGTTCATTCAATGCAAAAAAAGGACGTTGACACGCTCGTTAAATCTTTCACCTGTATCAAGGCTTTCTAACATGTCAGTTGACCTGAATGTGAAATCTTCTAGTCAAATAAACCCAATTTCAACTCTATCGTCAATCTCACCACACACTCACACACATGCAGAAAGGAAACGCTTCACTAATTCGGAATCGCAGGGCAACCGAACCGAATCGAATCCAACCAACAAACTTATGGCGCTTCTCGCTCCGCTGCTTACATTCATACCTACCCACGCTTTCTCATTAATCCTTTAATTTCAATCCAAAGCTTTTATTCGTAGTTTACGACTCCCGAAGGCACCGTTTCCGGGGTTTTAGCAAAAGCAACATTCAGCTGGATTCGATTTCAAGGGCTTCGGGTAGTAAAAAGTTTCCGGCGGCGTTTCTCCAACAAAGCCCTGACACACATCGAGAGCTCATTACCTATGTGTATTGTGTTGGGTATAGCGTTGGCTTCAGCGCGGAACAATGAGCGCTAATATCGTTATCCTTGGAAGAGCTCCATAAGAATATAACACACGAGTGTGAGACGCGGGAATAAGCAGATATTAATTACACGGTGTGCTTTGTTGTGTCTCGCAGCCTCACCTGTCTCGTAATTAAATTATTCTCAAGCTAAATTTTGCCAAATGGGTACCACCCGGAGCTCGGAAGATTCGATACGTTTAAAGCGTGAGGTACGTGAGTGGGAAATCGGAGGACACGCGCGATACCGACGGTGCCCGCCAATTTCCGGGGATTCCCAATATCCTCCTCCTTCCGAGAGAGGTGTGATACGTTTTTTTTTGGATGGTAAACCAAACGAAATGGGAGAAGAGCTGAGTGCAGCGAATTTTAATTAAAGCACTCCAGAGCTGTTTGTCTCCGTTACGAATTAATGAGATTCGGGAAATGTGAGCAGTGGGAGCACGTGTGTGACTGTGAGGGGAATTGTAAATTTTTAAATCCGAATTAAAGCAGATGACGGAGGCTGGAGGGTGTGTTTCATGGAAGTTGAATTAGATTGTGTGGTGGTTTGGCTGATTTGCTGGTCGAAGCATACGAATAAGAAAGAAAGCCGACAAGTTTGTAAGATTCTTCACTTGCGCTTCAAATCTCCCTTCGTGAAGCTTGAAGGAAACAGCAAATTTCACCAATTGGAAAAAAAAATTCAAAATAAATGTCAATTTCTCAAGAAAAATTCAAAAACAGCAGTTCAAGAAAATATGTTCAAAGTGGTTGGAGATAATCCGAAAAATCAACGAAAACACACATTTTTGCACGGAGCGCTGCTTAAACTTTTACGGGCAATCAATTGAAAACTAATGATCACAAATGGTTTAGAACTTATCTTACGAACGACCCATTTATTCCTAGCTACATAAGCTATTGGTAACCCTTGAGCTGTTATCATGACTTTTGCATTCGTCGATTCACTTTTCTTGACATTAGTACATTATCCCCATGGTTATGAAACTGAATTAGAGAAAAAAAGTTGAGTGTTTCAAATGTTGCGGAAACCAGGTAAGAGGTCTCAATCATGGAACAATTTGTGATAAATTAAAGATCAGTGCAGCAAAATTAAAATTTCAGCCCATTTAGCCCATAGGTTCGGTATCGTTTGTGTATCAAATACCTTTTAAGAACGGTAATAAACCGTTACAGTATTGATTTCAGATATCGCCATACCGGGCTTTTGTGGAACGGAAGAGCTGCGTTGGACTGCACGTGCACTGTAAAACTTGTCGAAACAAATCCTCTAGATCGAAGATTCGTTTATATGTTCATCCTGGTTGGTAAATGGTACAATGCGTAGCATACCAGGTATGAAATAGACCTCACTGTGGCACATAATCTCTGGTCCATTAACTCTTACCCCTATCTCCCCATAGTGCCGAATGGGGTATGAGTAACTATAGGAAAAATCATCTAACCAACTCCGGTGGGACCTTGGTCATATGATAACAGGGTAGGAGGGCTGCCCTCTTATAAGTGTGCAGTCTATCTGAGCGTCGGTTCTCCGTGTTAGGGGCGTTCAAAACAGCGTCTGTTCACGATGTTAGAAGTGGCTGATTATCGTGCATCAGCAATCAGTGCACGATGGTCTTCAATGGTTGAGGATGGATCAACAAGCCGCCCTTGAAAATTAAAAGTTGCTAATAACACAGAAGTTAAAAGCAAAGCATAGCCTAGCATAGCATTTTCCGACCATACATAATCCTGGGTTGGCTGTTGTAGAAACGATGGATGCGCCAGAGGAGCTGCCTTGGGTGTGACAGGCTCCTCATCCATCGATTTCTTTGCACAACACCTGGCCAGGTCCTTATGATCAGCATGGTATGGGAGGGAAGTGTTGATTAGATGTCTACTTAAGAAGATGCTGAGAACTCATGCTACCTTCATAGACATCTGGAGTTGGAAGTTGGGTGGGATTGTGAGGGAGGCTTTCCTTGGCAAGAAAGCATATTTCTTTCGAAAATGTTGTTGCCCAAACTACACTAGAAATAATATACACGTTATCATAAAGTGGCTACCTCTTTGATTTATAATTCAGCTCCAAGTAGCACAAGGTAGGTAAACAATAGCATTTTTTATGTGAAAATTCCTGGGGAATCGAATGAAAGGGGTCCCACTTGCCGCAAAATTCAGTGGACGGCTTATTTTACCCCAATTCCTCCGTATTTTCGAATAATGCCCAGTAATCTATGCTTGGAGCAGTCTGCGGTAGTCGAAATAGGCCTATTAAAGAATGTGCACACCAAAAAGTAGTCGTCGGAAATGCCCTAATTCAGTCTTCTCCGTGTACGCTTTGCTAATCCGATCACTACTACATGAATATTAATGTATGTGTGCTATGATGAAGACGTCGTGATTAAAGAATTTAAGAAGAAACCGAATATCTCCGTTCGTGATGTGGCGATTAAAGTGAAAATGTCTCCATCGTTCGTCCAGAAAGTGAAGAAAAGTGCAGGCTTGAAATCATTCAAAGTAGGTGTTGCTCCAAATCGTAACGACAGCCAGAACAAGAGCGCAAAATCTCGATCGAGAAAATTATATGACACTGTGCTGAAGGAATACGACTGCATAATATTGGACGACGAAACATATTGCAAAGCTGACTTTAAGCAGATACCGGGACTACAGTTTAATACCTCGTTGCAAAGAGCAAATGTTGCTGATCGTTTTAAGCAAAAAAAATTGTCGAAGTTCCCAAAAAAATACCTCGAATGGCAGGCAATATGTAGATGCGGTCTCAGAAGCGACATCTTCATCACGACTGGCACTCTAAATGGACAAATTTACGTAAAAGAGTGTCTGAATAAACGACTGTTGCCGTTCATTCGGGAACACAACGGTTCGGTGCTGTTCTGGCCTGACCTGGCATCTTGCCACTATGGAAAACTGGCTAAGGATTGGTACATTGCTAATGGTGTAAATATTGTCCCAAATTATTGCAATCCGCCAAATTCGCCAGAACTCCGTCCGATCGAAAAGTATTGGGCTCTGGTCAAGAGGAATCTTCGAAAAACGAATAGCGTAGCAATTGATGAGAAAAGCTTCAGGCGTAACTGGTAGAAAGCTGCAAAATTGGTGACGGATGACACTGTGCAAAAACTGATGGAAGGTGTCAAACGAAAGGTGCGGGCATTTGGATATAACAGGTCAAATTGACTTAACTGTATATGTTTTATATTTGTATTTCTATGAAGTCTTAAATAAATGATTTACTTTTGATTTTCTCATATTTTCCATTTAATACCACTAATTTTCCGTTGACTACTTTTTGGTGTGCACATTCTTTATTATGTAGAATTTCCCTAGAAATTGAATGGAAGTAGTTGCAGCCACCGCACGGGTAGGGTAACGGAGATATTGCTGATTTTACCCTACTTCGCCCATGTTTTCGAATATTGTTCATTAATCTATAGTCGGAGGGGTCTGCGGTAGTCAAAATAAGGCTAGATTGGGACATGTTTTCTATTTATTTATTTATTGCACCGCCTCGAATGTTTAAAAAACAATTCCATAGACTGTAACTTATTCTAAAACCTTAATCCTACTCTTAAAAACAGCCTTAGACACATTAAAATCAAACACAACACTAGCACTATTGAACAAACGGAAGCATCTGTCCAATGGATTGTTAAATCCATATGTGGTTCTATGGCGTCTGATAAACAATAATTCATGCTCACGCAATTGTCGAGAAGGTGCATAAAACGATACATTGAATAACAACGAGGGACAGTCGAGATTTCCTTTTATCAGGTTAAACACGAAGATTCTTTGCAAGTTAATCCGCCTGGAATCAAGCTTTTCCAGAGCGATGCGTTTACAGCGGCATGTGTAATCGGGCAGGTCCGCTGGGTTCGACCAAGGCTGCTGACGAAGAGCGAAACGTACAAAGCTGCGCTGCACACGCTCCATCCGTTTGATTTGCGTTGCATGAGACGGCATCCACACACAATAGCATGCTTCGAACTAATGAGCAGTATAGCGACTTGAGTGCGTAAATATCGTTGAAGCTCGTGGTACAGCGTCGTACGAATCCTAGGGCTGCGAACGCTTTAGCGGTAGTTATGTAGACATGCTCATTGAACCGTAGTTTATTGTGGATGTTTACTCCAAGGTCACGAATGGACTCAACGCGTTCCAAGTATACTGGTCCAACCGAATATTCGAATTCAATTCGAGACTGCCGACGAGAGAATGCAATGGACTTACACTTGTTGATGTTCAATTCCATCCCATTCTCAAGGCACCATGGTTGTAGTTCATCTATATCGGCCTGAAGCGCGCAGCAGTCGAGGTGAGAGGTTACAATGCGATAAATTTTTAGATCGTCAGCGTAGAGCAATTTTCCTGATTACAGCCGAAAGCATAGATCGTTTATAAACAATATGAAGATGAGTGGGCCCAGAACTCTGCCTTGTAGCACACCAGATGTGATGGAAAAGACGCGAGAGTGCGATCCGTTGATGTTGACAAACGCATTACGGTCAGACAGATAAGAGCGCAACCACTCTGTAATCCAATCTGGAAATCCCAAGTATCTAAGCTTCGCAACATCAAGATCGTGAGGCTCTTTGTCGAACGTTTTGGAAAAGTCGAAGTAAATGGCATCTATTTGACGCTTGTTCTCAATTTCCGTTGATACAAAATTGGTGAACGTCATGAAATTCGTTTTTGTTGAACACTTCTTAACAAATCCGTGTTGAAACTCAGATAAAAATGGTTGAAAAGCAGCGTACAGGACATCATGAACTAATCCTTCGAACACTTTACCCAGGCAGCACAAAATGGAAACGCCACGATAATTCTCAACTGCATGACTATATCCTGCTTTGAATATCGGGCGGATCGAAGCTGTCTTCCACAGTTTCGGAAAGGTACAGTGGCGATGCGAGCTGTTGAAAACGATTGTCAAAGGCCCTTGCAGAGACTCAGCACATTCTTTAAGGAACAACGGCGGATCTGGGTCATGCTTTCAGAATAATTTTTTGCCGCTTGATTTGAGCGATAGATACGCCATCTTGGGATCAGACCAAGTCAAAGCTTCTCTCATCATATCAGTAAGGTTATCCTCCGCAGAAGTTTTCCGTGCAAAGTGCAATTGGGAGAACTTGTGTCGCTTGTGACTTGTTTCTCCAGCCTGCTCGCCGACGAGTTCATCGTAAATGGCTAGAAATACCGAAACATTGACACTAAAGTTTTTTTTTACGCGGTTTTTTTTACGCGGTCCGCGTAAAAAAAACCGCGTTATTTCAAAAAACGACGTAAATAAAGTCAAGGAAATAAAAATTATATTTCATATTCATATTGAAAGTATATGGTCATAAAAACGTATTGGTGGTGGAAAAACATGGTTACAGTTACATTGGCCACCGGGAATCTGCTACAAATGAATAGAGGTTGTTAATTCAATGTGTGAGCAAAACAGTCCAGAGTAGTTATAGAGAGTTTTCGTCTTCGGCAAAATTTCTCAGGGTGTCATTCGTCGTCTTTTGACATTATCATATTAGTTCCACATCATGCCGCAGAGATGTCGCTGCAGTCTATCTTTTCTAAATTAAGCGCTAGAGATTTGCCGTCTTGGGCAAAGTTTCTCAGTACGTCATTCGTCGTCTTTTTACATTATTATATTAGTTCCACATCATGCCGCATAGATGGCACTGTAGTCTATGTTTTCTAAATTAAACGCTAGAGAGTTAATTACCTTATTTCTTTTATTCAATTTACCAAACGTTCAATCAATTCCGGTAGATGCTCATATTTATGCAGACATGGAGGGAGCTGCCGTACCAACGGAAATTCAAAACGGTATTGTTGCTCAATGTCAGTGTACAACTGTTTGATTTTATTGTTGTCCAACTATTTAGATGAAAGTGCCAGACTGCTGATGAGCCGAATGTTACTTATCAAATCCACATCAACCCCAAGAATTTCAGAAATTGAAATGGCCATTTTGCCATTATTAGAGCTTCCGCACCCTCCAACTTTGGGGCGATTAACGTTCAGTTTGAAGTGAGCTTCAAGCTCATCTGCAATTCGGCGTGCTTCCTTCTTAACTTCTGGGTGGGACATGGCTGGATGGTTAGGAACAGCTTTCTTAACAGAATTTCGTATGAGGCCTTCTACCAAGTTCAATCTAGAATGAAAGAAGGATGGTCCGATTCGTTCATTATTTTTCAGATATAGTGGACATGCTTTAGTGTTTCGGTTTCCTACTATGGCGTTTGCCGCCTTGCCATCTATCATCGAATAGACTGCTCTGATCTTCACTCGCAAAGTCACGTTTCCAGCGTCGAAGATGATGGGTGAGGCATTCAGTTCATCCACCTCCTTAAAAACTGGTCGAAAAGCTTTAATGTGATTTCATTCGTTTCCTTTGTCCAGTGCATAGACCGAACTCGACAAAACATGTCAGATTGGGGATTTGGATTTACGTAGATTGCATGACCACTTTCCGATACCAGTTTCAAGGACATAAAATGCTCCGTCAATAAGGAATCATCTTTCCCTAGAAACTTAGCCTGGTTATAGTGGCTAAAGTCAGTTGCAGAGTCAGGTCCAGCAGTCACATGCATGACACAATCAATGATCCCACTTAAAGCTACTTCATTGACATTGTCCCGTACGTCCTCCAACTCCATAATCCGCATAACCTCGTTCGATATCATTTCCCGAACCGAAACATTCGAAGACAAATATCCTTCGTCATGATTGGGTTCTGTTAATTTCGGAAGTATGCTATTACGGTGAGCTATCATATCTGCCCATGGAACAAATGCCTTCTGTTTCAGTTCCTTCCGCATGAATGTGGTCATTCCGGTATATTTGCTCTTTGTTAATCCCAATCTTGTTTTCATCATCAAAGATGATTCCGATGAAGGCCCTTTCGGATCTTGCTCAAGTTTTGACGCTCTTAGTACCTTGTTGCCCACGCTTCTTCTCCTTTTCTCAACTTTCTTAAAAGTCTACTTATATCGGGACATCCGGCTATACGTGTTGCTGTTTTCGCTGCACATAAAAGTTCTTCTACGCAGCGGCCACGAGCCAAGTCTTGGCAATACTTGACTTTAGTGTGTTCAGCCAACTGTTGGAATGACAGCGACTTTCTGCTTCGATTTTCGGATAACGGTGATGTCCGTAATGTATGAGTTTCATGAGAATTAGATTGAGTTGGGACTGATGATACCTAAGGCGTTGCAGATACATATTAACAGCAATAATAACAATTTGTTTTGGAATATGTTTCTTGTTTATTTAATTGGCAGTAGTACGGCAAAGAATTTAAAAAAAAACTTCACATACCAGGAACGGCAAAACGAGCCAATCCGCCTTTCGTTCGAAGAATCTATTCTTACTTCAAACATTCCTCCAATAATTTTGGAATGTGTGTATCCAAGTGTCCACACTTTTTTCACCAACATCTTCTTCCACTTTAAGATTCTGCCGAACAAAATCCAAAACATGCTGTTTCTTTCAGCTTTTCAAATAAATTTCCGTAACTTCCTGGTTTGAAAACATTTTTTTTTTTTTGAGGGTATCTAGCTGGAGCTGCGTGACAGCTTGGTTGTCAAGACTAGACCCTTTCCCAACGTCACCTCTACTACGACCAATACCTTAGAAGCAATAGCCTATGTTGGCCGCTTGAGCACTAGTTGAAGTAATTAGTATTGCAACGTAGTATTTTTCTAAATTTCAGTTTTAATTTTCCCACGATGATGTTTTGTTATGCAGTCGTTACCCTATCCTAGATGTCACGAGCTTTGATTGATGTTTCCTAAAGATGATAATCCGGGGCAAAGTGCCGTCTAAGTTAATAACCCCAGTCCTGAAGTAGTCTCCAGGCTGTATGCAGTAGTAAATAGATTTCAAAAGGACATATAAATTGCCAAACAATAATTCTTAGGGACGATATTCAGGCCTTTGATGTAGTCTATGTTGACAACTAGTAGTACTGAAGTCAACCCCAAGAAGTATTGCGACAAGAGTATGCATAATATTTATTATTCATACGGCGAATTATATTTCTAGACAACCTTCAATCGCAATGGTGTGCCTCTGTTGACCACTTACAGCACTGCGGTATCTTTTTTTTTTCTTTTTTTTCCAATGGGATTGCAATGATCGGGGTTGGTTTTTGAAAATTTTCTAGTGATTATGCCGGAAGGATTAGTCTATGGTGACCAAATAAACACCGGGCTTTCAAAATCAGTTCACATAGTCTTTTTGAAAATTTTTGGGATTCAGTATCAGTCAGTATACGTGTTTTGTTGTCCAGGTATTTGTTAAAGTCCGTGTTTTTGTACTTGTCCGTGTCATTATATTGTTAATGATATTCTTGTCAGTGCAATTTTTGGTATCTGCGAAATTTCATACAGGGGAACTGCCCCCATATTAATCTCTTTGTTCCTATACCACCTACGATGAACAAAACAATGGGGCAGTGAAGGATTAGCTAATGTTTGTTGTAGTTATTTAACGTAAGCAAACATTATTAGAAAACGAAACCGATCCTTCAACTGCCCAATTCTTTGATTCATCGTAGGATTTCATATAGGAAATAAGTACAGGTGTGACAATGTAACAGCTATCTCCCTAATTCTTCGCTCCCAAATGGAACAAAGTATTTGACGTTAAATTCATCGGGAAAATAAACTACTCTGATGGACATAGATATTTGTGGACGGTCTTTTAATATATAGTTATGTTTGTATGTATTATGTGTATGTAGTTTTGGAAATGTTAAATCATTTACTTACCAACACTGTTGTTATTATTATTAGCTTTTGATTTGTTGGGAACATACCGCTTTAGATGATACTTGCATGCATGTGATTCGTCCACGTAGGTCTTTCTTGGGCGGCTACTCGGTCTTGTTCCACCAGAGGCCGAGATGTCTGACTATCCAGGTTGCGTCGCCATGAGACTCGGATTTGCTTCCACTGTGACCCTACCAGGCTCCAAGCCTAGGCTTCCTGATTCTTATATTGTTTCTTTTTTCGTTCTACAAGTATACAAAAATATTCGCTCCTCTGCCAAAAACAGCCAAACCAAACGTAGAATCTGTGTGGTGATGCTTTCCAGAAAATTGCAGACCCATAATAAAACTCAGTTATAATAAAAGTATTGAGATTAATAGACGATTCTTTGAATAGCAGTAATATAATTGAAATTATGAAAATTCTATATAGTATGAAAATAAGGAAAGGTGTCGAATTAAAAGTTAATATGCTACTACTAGAGGGTTCAAATGCACTTCTGGTCCACATCACCCCTGGCAACACTGGTTTGCATCTTTTCCGTTTGGGTAAAGATCCAGATAAGCCCTGGAACCTGGTAGTTGTCAAGCTACCTCAAGGTTTTGCCAATGCCCAGGGGACTTCCTGGTTTGAAAACATTTTGAAGCGAAAAAAACAGAAAAATTTGACAGATTTGTTTCATTAGTGTGCGTGCAATAGCGGAAACAAAATGTCAGTCAGAATAATAAAAAGTGTTGCGTAGGATTAGGCGATAAAATCAGAAATATCTCCGTTACCCGACCCGTGTGGTGGCTGCAACCACTTCAATTCGATTCATAGGGAAATTCTACATATCAATCGGCTTATTTTGACTACCGCAGACCCCTCCGACCATAGATTAATGCACAATATTCGAAAAATTGGGGAAGTGGGGTAAAATCAGCAATATCTCTGTTACCCGACCCGTGTGGTGGCTACAACTACTTCCATTCAATTTCTAGGGCAATTCTACATAAGAATAGGCCTATTTTGACTACCGCAGACTCCTCTAAGCATAGATTACTGGGCATTATTCGAAAATACGGGGGAATTGAGGTAAAATAAGCCGTCCACTGAATTTTGCGGCAAGTGGGACCCCTTTCAATCGATTCCCCAGGAATTTTCACATAAAAAATGCTATTGTTCACTAACCTTGTGCTACTTCGAGCTGAATTATCGAATTCTTCTGGTACCTTGTAAAACACTACAAATTTATGCAGCTTATTTTTTTCAATAGTAAAACACTTTCAATCCACATGAGGTCAAATTGGAATACGCAGTTTTGGCAATGAATGCAATTTGATTTTACTTAAGGTGTCGCCACACGGCGGCTATTTCTAGTATATAGTGAGCTATATGCTAGAAAACTATGTAATAGTTCATAGGAACACCTAAACTATGTAGTGGTAGCTCATAGTTTTGATTTGCAAGCGATAGTTTTACGCTATGATATAGAAGCGTGCCCGTTGTCGTGTGTACACTCTAGCGATAGTTTCTATGTTATAGGAGTAGGCTATGAACTATTCCATCCGGACGGAATAGTTCATAGTTCGTTGGTAGAAGGACAGTTATTTTGAATTTTTTGCTAGATTGTGTTTTCGCGGTATTTTTAAAGCAAAATTTGACCAGAAAATTCTACTTTATGTGAGCAACATCAGGTGTTGTGGGACCCAACTAATCCCGATCACCTGTGGTAGTGTCTACTTCAAAGTGAGTGTATTATTCTGCTTTGCAGTTCCTCATCCTCAGAAAGTCTAGATCAAGGGATATCGATACCTAGCTAAGTACTAAGTATTTACAAGATGATAACGTTGAGAGGCAGATTACGATTCCAAGAATTCCGAAGTTCAACCTTTGATTTTGATCCCTGACTCCAACGTACACCCCTTTTTGAAACTTGAAATTCCGAGTGGATTGGAACCAAAACCAGCAGTGCGCAATTTGAAGCGTAAAAAGTCATCATATGATGAGATGGCGCTTCTCTCCAACTGCTTTGAAATCGTGTCCGAACACACAGAACTTAAAAAACCAAAAATCGGGTCACTATTCTGGGTAAATAAACCAACTCATTCCTGGAGACGTTGTGGGCTGAAGACTGCCTTGTATAACAAATATTCGATGGCTTTAAGGAATTTGAATAACAAATTTGAGTAGTCCTATGAAGAAAAAATAATTTTCAGAATGTCTCAAGAGCAGCTAATTGTCCTCGCGTCACATGAGCCATACAACTTGCCCACCATCGGAGTCGAACCAGGCATCTCATGAGCTAAAGATCCTGCATCAGATTCCCCAACAGCATTTTCATCTAATGACTGCTGCTCTAAGCACCGGTACGAATAATTTGAAACCTCGAAGCAATGAATTTGACCGATTTCTCTGAACTTCTCTTAAGAACATCCCAGAACTTCTCAGAATAACTTCCCTGACCTTCTTAAAAGAACTTCCCTGAACTTCTCTAAGGAACTTCCAGTGAAGAATTTCCATGAATTTCTGTGAAGAACTTCCTTGAAATTTCTCTGAAGAACTTCCCTGAAATTACTTTCCTGAAATTCCCTGAATAATTTTCCCGAACTTCTCTGAAGAATAATTTGATGTTCTCTGAAGAACTTCCCTGAAGTTCTTTGTAGAAGTTCCCCAAAGTTCTCTGTAGAACTTCACCGAAGTTTTCTGAAGAACTTCCACGAAGTTCTCTGAAAACCATCCCCGGAATTCTCTGAAGAACTTCCCTGAACTTCTATACAGAACTTCCCTTATTTTTCTGTGAAGAACTTCCCTGAAGTTCCTCTGAAAAACGTCCCTGTAATTTCTCTGTAAAACTTCCCTAAAATTCCTATAAAGAACTTCCCTGAAATTACTTTCCCAAAATTCTCTGAAGAACTTCCCTAGACTTCTCTGAAAAATTATCTCTGAAGAACTTCCCTGAACTTCTCTAATGAACCTCGCCGAATTTTTCTAACAAACTTTCATTAACTTCTCTGAAGAACACCTCTGAGCTTCTCTGAAGAATTTCCCTTAACTAATCATCCGGATCTTCATAACCCAGCTTCTTCAGCAGATTAACCTAAATTTCCTAGCCTTCAAGACGAGCAATCCACGATTTTGTCCAGACTTAGCGAGTTTTTCGTTTCATCCGCTTTTTCAATATGATTTACGCAGCAACTGCAGCAATTTATCATTCTTTGTCCATAGTTGTCGAATGTGCCCATGATTACTTTCCAAATTTATTTTTTAAAAGCTCGCAACTGAATATATGCGACCAAAATAAAAATCAATCATGTGTACACCGAAAAAAGTTAAGTGATAGCGCTGCGGCAAAGATTTCTTCTACATAGCTTCTATTACTTCATAGCTCATATTTTTGCAAAACCGTTTTTCGAATCTCATAGAACTATGAAATAGATATCTATATCATAGTGAACTATAGCATAGATTTCAAGCACCATGTGGCGGCACTTTTAATGAATCAGTGTTTCTTCTCTTTGATTAGAAAAGGAGAACAGTTTGTATGTGGAATCCAATAATTTTACTCCAGATTTAAAATGATATTTGCGTGAAATCATAATGCTGTTGAAATGAATTATGAAAAGCAATTGTGTTTGTTCTATTCCAGCTGTATTTTCAACTAAATTGCATACTTGAAAATCGATGCCGCAAAAAAAACCTACCTATAGAAGTCCGAACTCCACTGTAATAAACCAGCAGGTCAAACTAAAGGGTTTTGCACTTTAATCGAATGTGGATCACGTTTGATATCGTAGTGCGACTAAAAATTGTTTTTCTAAGAATTGAACAACGTGAAGTCGTTGAACAAAAATGGTTGAACTGCTCTGAAAAAAACCTGAACGCTTGGATCGACAATCTAGATTATGCTTAGTGTAATAATTGTCACTCTTCTGCCTTCTTCTTCATATAATTAGTTTACTATAGTAGCTAGGTTATTTCAAAATTCGTCATCTATCAAATTTAAGAAAAAAATAATGTTCATTCTCCAATTGGAACCTAGCCTTAGAGTTAAAGTTTTATTCGATTTAATGGGTTGGTTGTGCCAAATCCTCGACGAATTGGTGCGAAATCCCCCCCATATTGTAAAAAAAAAAAAAACATTTTAATGAGGTAAACAGCCCAAGATTCATGAAGTCCTTCAACTAACTTCTTGATGTCGACAAAAAAAAAAAAAACACAACAAAACAAGACGGAACAACTTCCCATACAAATTACATTTGCGGCATTTCCGCTCTCTGTTGGCAGCTCATTACGAAAATCATCAATTTTTCAACAGCTTCAAAATTGAATCTCTCCTCCAACTGGCTGCAAGGCCAAATGGCCACCTCGATGAAAAAACACTTTGCGGCATCAAGTGGAGAAGTTTAGTGGAATGCGTAGGAAAGTACCAGCCTCATGATTGCGAACGGTTGTAACAACATTTCCTACGCGTGAGATGGTGAAAATTGAAAAACTTTTCCGCCCTTCACACCACCCACACTGACAGCAAAATAAAAAGAAAAAAAAGACCGGCATGTTTGGCCCATTTGCTTTCGAACCAACTCGGCCGTCCGGAAAAGTTCTGATTTGATTTGATACGGTGTGTTGCTACTTCTGATTTGACTGGGAGAATTTCCGGGAAAATTTGATCTAAACTTGAATTTTACCGTTCCGTGGGATGATAATGCAGGGAAACATGGTACTCACCAGTTGATTGAGCTCGCCGCCCGGTAAGTCCTTTCTCGTGATGCCTCGAAACGTTGGCCCCCATGATTCCTTCCGTCGTTCGGTGCTGGTCAATCAGCGCAGCAAAGTTCACAATACCATTATTATTTCCATCATACTTCTGATGTTGCGGCTGCTCTACGAGCAGTATCTCGTCGCACCCACCACCCTCACAAAGCGCTATATTACAATCACTTCCCTCACTCTGCCTCTCGATCAACAATGGCGAGGGTAAAATCAACTCACTTGCACCGTAGCTTATGCAATCAATTTTCTCAGCGCTAACTGGATTGGCACCACCATCAATGACGTCAAAATCCCGGCACACTTCGTCTTCGTCCCGGCAGAACTTCCGATGTGGTGCAATTTGAGCATGATAATTGCCACTTTTCGGTGCTGCCTCTACAATGGCTTCGTTACTATCGTCGAGGCAGCTGTCGTACAAGATCCGATGCAATGGACGGCACCGGTCTTCACCGACCGGATCTTCACAACGAGGCTTCTTGTCCGGTACTTCACATCCGAACGGATGGTGGTTGAACTCGTCGGTGGCTGCGGGGCTCTGAATGGCAGTTTCAGTCTCACTACTGTCACTACACTTTTGGTTCTGCTTCTTTTTCTTCTTGCCCTTGGTGGAGCTTTTCGCTTGGCTCGGAGTGGTGCCGCCGGAATTGCTCCTCAGCGATGCCAATCGTTGGACAAGTTTGAATAGGACCTGGCAACAGGAAAAAGGAAACGAGAAAAGGAAACTATTAGAATCGGGCTACTGAGGCTATTGGTTGGCGGTTGGTTGAAGAACTAGTCGAAACATAATAATGCCAGCAAGGAGGTGGATATGCTTTTACTATGACTTAACCCTTTAACGGCAAAATATTATTAGGTTCTGAAAAAAATAGTTCCAGCTCAAATTTGTGTGTGCATGGTTCGAATACTAAAGGGTGTATTTGATAAAAATGGCACACAGAAAATCTTCTGTAACTTTTGAATCGTATGAGTAAAAAACCTATAAATTTGAGTAGATTTTATCCATAGTGTATTATTTACATCTGCCAAGTTTCATAATTTTACATTCAGTAGTTCCAGTCATGTCGTCGAAACAAGAAATTGTCCGTGAGAAAATTGTGTGCACTCACAATCAAAATCCAGGGGCGTCCCACCGGTGGATTGCTAAAAGGCTTGGAATTGCAAATACAACTGTGTCTCGTGTAATAAGAACCTTCAAGGAGAGTCTGAGTGTCCAAAGGAAGGAAGGGAGTGGTCGTAAAAGTGGTCCAATGGACAGTAAAATGGCCAGGAAAGTCGTACAACAATTCAAGAACCGTCCAAACAGGTCAATTCGAGATGTCGCTAAAAAGTCTAAGGTGTCAGTCGGTTTTGTGCAGAAAACCATGAAGCGTGCTGGGTTACATGTTTACAAAGTGCAAAAAGCCCCAAACCGGAATGAAAAACAAAACATCACTGCGAAAACCCGCGCCCGGAAACTTTACACGAAGCTGCTCACCAAATCCGGTTGCATCGTGATGGATGACGAAACATACGTCAAGGCCGACTTCCGTCAACTTCCTGGGCAAGAATATTTCGTTGCCAAGTCGAAGTTTGATGTTCCGGAGGATGTTCGAAAGAAGAAACTATCGAAATTTGCAAAGAAGTTTCTAATCTGGCAGGCGATTTGCGGATGTGGTGAAATAAGTGCTCCCTTCATCACTTCCGGAACAATAAACGGTGCGATTTACACGGAAGAGTGCCTTAAGAAGCGTCTCTTGCCATTCATTAAGAAGCACAAAGGATCAACTCTGTTTTGGCCTGATCTAGCATCCTGCCACTACGCTCGAAACGTATTGGAGTGGTACCGAGCCAACGGAGTCAATTTTGTGCCAAAGGATATGAACCCACCAAATTCACCGGAACTTCGTCCAATTGAAAAATTCTGGGCAATTATGAAAACGGAACTTCGCAAACATCCCAAAACTATAAAAACAGAGCTAGAATTGAAGAAAATCTGGGTAAAAACAACAAAAACACTGGAAAGATCGGTTGTACAAAATTTGATGGGTGGAGTGAAAAGGAAGGTGCGGGCATTCGGGATGGGAGACGAAATTGAATAAAACAAATGTTGTAAATCAAAACTCATTAGTAGTTCTTCATTCCCTGAAAATTTCAAGAAAATCCGATAATCAGTTTAATTTTGATGAGTATATATGTGTGTGCCATTTTTATCGAATACACCCTTTATATCACATGACCTTCGCTCTTTTTTAATATTTTTCTTTTATTTTTTTCAGGTGTGGTGTATTTTAAAAAAAAAATACTATGTGGGGAGGGGGGAGTGAAAAGGGGAGGGGAGAGTGGTGGAGAGGGGGGGGGGGGGTGGGGGGGGGGGGGAGGGGGGATGGGGGGGGAATTTAAGAAAATTGTGGGGGGGGGGGGTGTTTTTTTTTTGTTGTTGTGACAAATGTGTGGGTGGGGGGGGGGGGGGGGAGATTTAATTAGTTGTTTGGGGGGGGGGATTTTCGATTTGGAAATAGTCATTCGATTTGAGTATAATCAACTTAGCGTGAAACGAAATAAAACTTGTAGTAAGCTATGCGAAAATCTCCTCACTTTGTAAGAGTAAACAAAACCAACGCAACGCATTGACATGGGAGGCCGTTAACTATAAATACCAGCTAGCTGTGCTGATTCAGTTTGAACAAGCGACACGTACGGTCGTGTTTTTCGCTCTCTCGTAAGACAAGTTTTATCCCCGTGCTTCCCTCTCACCCGCTTTCTCGCGATTGCGTGTCCGTCTCGCGATTTATCACCTGCGCTTGCTCATCTTTTGGTGGTGGCAAGGCAAAAGGAAGCGCTGCAAAGCTCTGCAAGTTTTTTCGCTCGACCTGTTGCCGTGGCAATGGGTCGAAAAAATCAACACGTGGTGACATCCACGCCAGCGACATCAGCTCCTGAAGCGATACCGAGACCGAGCAGCTCCAAGCGGCTGCGCCATGACGACGCCGATCCAGCGGACCCTAACACTGGACTACTAGCGAGCAACAAATTTTCCGTGCTCCCGGTACAGGAGGTGCCAAGGAAGGTAAAAGTCCCCCCGCTCTTCACCACGTCAAAGGACATTGCTGCACTCAGGAGCGAGCTTGCAGCTATGCCAATTCATCCGCTGTACAAGCTGTGCAATAAGGACACAAAAATAATGTGCTCGAAGGAGGCTGACTACCGTGCTGTCGGCGCTCACCTAGTCGCCAAGCAACACGAGTTCTATACTCACAAGGCACCCGGAAGCAAGCCGATGAAGGTGATTCTGCGTGGCCTTCCGGAACTCACTCCGGAGGCAATCTTCGCCGAGCTGTAAGCGGTGGCACTGAAGCCTCAGAAGGTGTTTCCCATAAGGGAAATTATCGAGACCAACTCTATCTGGTCCACCTTGAGAAGGGTTCCATCACGATGGCGGACCTGGTGAAAACGCGTGCCCTATTCAACATCATCATCGAGTGGGACCGGTATCGCTCTAAGCAGCACGATGTGACGCAGTGTGGCAACTGCCTTGCGTTCGGTCACGGAACTCGAAACTGCCACATGAAACCGCGATGTGGCAAGTGTGCCGATGCACACGCCACCAAGGATTGTGCCCCTATGGACGAAGATGCCCCACTGAAGTGCGCCAACTGTGGCGCAAATCACGAAAGCAGTAATCGAGCCTGCCCCAAACGGGTGGAGTTTTTGGCGATCCGCAAGCAGGCATCCAACAAGTCCCGGCTTGGTCAACGCCACCTCCCACCTCCGATGAACGAGGAGAATTTCCCGTCGCTTCGGTACCAGGTGCCAAACCTACCGCCGATCCCATTAAATCTCCGCCATGCAAACCGCCCGTCAGCTTCCGTTCATCATCGATTCGCGGCAGCAGCCGCCGCTCCCAACCCGGCTCCTCCTCCAGGCTGGGCCAATCCGAGTTGTAGTACCTACTTACAACCAACCGTCGAAGGACAGCCGAAGTTGGCTCGAAGTTGGCTCCTCGGTCAACCGGCACCGATTCACTAGACGGAACTACCATCGTGCCAGATGGGAGAGGTTCCGACAACATGTCGACGACACCGTCTATTTAAACATGAACCTCGAGTCAGCTGATGACATCGACCGGTAACTAAAGAGCATCGAGCAAGCGATCTCCCTGGTCCGGGAGCAACATGTACCAGTGATAGATCAGGTGATCAACTCTGTACCGATTGATAGACCCACTAAAGAATTAATACAGTTGCGAAACGCAATTCGAAGGCAATACCAGCAAACAGGGTTGCCAACGCTAAAAAGCCACTGTAATCGAGTGACGAAAATTATTAAGGCCAGAATGGTGGACCTTAAGAATAACAATTTTGCCAACAAGATCCGCTCTCTTCCAGATTGTGCAAAACCGTTCTGGAAGTTGACTAAAATTTCGACTAAGCCAAGGCCCATTCCACCATTGATCCTTGAGCTGAAGCTTTTAATTTTACAACTAACTTTCCTTAAAAGAGTGTTTTTAAACACTTTTTAATTTTTAAAAAAAATTAAATACCACACTTATTTTGAAGTGATATAACCTACGATCACAGTAAGCAGGCCATAGCAACCGGAAGTTGTTGATAGTATGTAAAGAGTTAGAAAAATAAAATCATTCCTTGTTCAGACTTTGTACACTACACACGTATTTCATTTCCACTACAAGTGGTTATGGGCCCAGAGTGTCCATAGTCTAGAAACCTGAAGAAATCGAAGATTGATTCGAAGTTTGAATTTCTGAGGAAATAGAAGACTCAAATTCGGAACAATGGTCACCACAAGAGATGAGGAACGTACGGAACGAAATCCTGGAGGAGATGAAGCGAACGGAAGTACACGGATGACATCCCAGAATGCTGTTGCAGAGGTCAACGGACGGGCCGGGCCGGAGGCAGTGTGCGTGCTGTTGGAAAGTCAGTGAGTTTACCTACCATCGAGAGATTACGAGGACGGCTAAACTACGGATCATGGGCATTTGCGATGAAAATGACGCTTCGAGAAGGTTCCTGGCGAGCAGTAAAAGCAACTGAAAATCAAGTCATCGATCCGGATTTGGACGAGAGGGCGTTGGCGACTATATGTTTGAGCATCGAGAAGAACAACTACAGCCTAGTTCAGCGAGCGAATATGGCAAAAGAAGCATGGGATTGCTTGCAGAAGGCGTTCCAGGATGATGGTTTGTTGCGAAGGTTTGGCCTACTGGACCGATTGACCTCGGTGAAGCTTGAAGATTGCGGTTCCGTAGAGGACTACGTCGACGAGTTGGTAACTACAACGAACAGCTTAAGTGAAATCGGTTTCGAGGTCAATGACCAATGGTTGGCTTCGTTACTGATGAAAGGACTCCCAGAATATTATAACCCATGATAATGGGACTTCAAGCCTCCGGAATGGATCTGACAGCGGACGTTGTGAAGGCTAAAATCCTACAGGATGTGAAGTGGCCATTGAAGACTTCTGGTGAGGAAACCACAACAACCGAGAGGAGAGAAGAAGAATGGAGCTTGCTTCACGTGTACGAAACTCGGACATTTTGCAGCGAACTGTCCGCAGAAACAGGCCACTTCCAAGCCAACAGGGAAAGCTTTGTGCGTTATGTTTTTTGGGGGAAGCGAAAAGGTAAAAGCATGGTATTTCGATTTTGCGGCAAGCTCGCATATGAAGAGAAGCGTGGAAAGTTTCCAGAAGCAAGAAGATCACCTACTGTCGATTGATACAGTTAACAACCAGTCGATAAAATCCGTTGCTTTGGTGACACTTGACCTGGAGGAAGCGCCGATTGATGTCTTGCAAGTTCCTGACCTGACTACCAATTTGTTTTCGGTGAGTAAGATTTGCAGGAAAGGGCTAGCAACGCGAAGAAGTACGAAGTCCTGGGAGATGAAGGGAACGTGATTGCATCTGGAACCGAAGTGGATGGCCTGTAACGACTGAACCAGAAGGTGGAAACTGGAATCTGGCACAAGCGACTCGGACATTTGAATCAACAGAGCATGCAGAAACTAATAGCTATGTTCGACGGAATGGACTTCAAGAAGGAAGCTATACTGGATTGTGTAGCGTGCATCAAAGGAAAGCAAGCAAGAGATTCATTCGGTTCAAGTTCCTCAAGGGTAGAAGGTCTGCTAGATCTGGTGCACTCGGACGTATGTGGCCCCGTTGAGGTATCATCGATTGGAGGGAGCCGTTATTTTGTAACTTTCATTGATGATACAAGCCGGAAAGTGTTCGTGTATTTTCTGGAAGCAAAGGGCCAAGTTTTCGAGACATACGAAGAATTTAAGGTGATGGCTGAACGTCAATCTGAACGTAAGCTGAAAGTATTAAGGACCGATAACGGAACAGAGTTTGTAAATGCAGTCATGAAAAGAAGCATGAAGCGAGATGGAGTCGTTCATCAAACATCATGTTCGTAACAAAATGGAACAGCAAAACGGATGAATCGTACTCTCGAGAAAGGAAGATCCATGTTGAACGATGCTCGTTTGCCAAAGAAGTGTTGGACAGCAGCTGGTCAACCGCTGTCCGACTAGGTCTCTGGAGTTAATTACGCTAGAAGAGGCGTAATCGAAACGGAAGCCTAATCTTCGTCATCTCAAGGTGTTTGGAGCAAAGGCGATGTATCAAATCCCGAAGCAGAAGCGGAAGAAGTTCGACCCGAAGGCCAAAGAAGGTACTTTCATTGGGTACGCCGAGAATTCAAAAGGACACAGGATCTACAATCCAGAGCTGAAAGAAGTAGTTATTAGTCGAGATGTAACCATGGTTAACGAACAAAAAGTTTCGTCAATTTCCCCGATGGAGCATGAACAGCGACCTGTTAAATTTATGGAACTGTACAATTGGATCGAAATTGAAGAGCAAATTGGTGCTAAGCTGACCGATCCGGCTGTTCTTGATGATCAACACATAGATCAGACAATCCATGTCGATTCCGTTGGTCTTCACGATGCCGAGCTTGATCCTGCGCTCCCACTGCAACAAATAAGACCAGCTGATCAGCAGCAAGGGTTGAGGCGCAGCAGTCGGGAGCGCGTAATTCCAGGCAAGTATTCGGAGTATATATGTTTTAGCACAGTTAGTGGTTCAGATGTTTCTTCGCAGTCCATTGTGTCAACGGCGGTTGATCTCGATGACCCATCAATCATGACGACATTGACCAATTCTGATGATCCGACAACCTTTACTGGGGCATTAGAGCTAAATGACCACAGGCCTTGGGAAGCAGCAATGACGGAAGAAATCCAAGCGCTGAAGGAAAATGAAACCTGGGAACTAACCGACTTACCACCAGGAAGGAAGGCGATTCGAACGAAGTGGATATTCAAGTCCAAGCGTGGTGCTGATGGTCAGATCAAGAGATATAAAGCTCGGCTCGTGGTGAAGGGATGTTCGCAGCGGCCCGGCACCGATTACACCGAAACCTATTCTCCGGTTGTGCGGTATTCTACGATGCGCTACCTGTTGGCTTTGGCGGTGCAATACAATCTGGACATTGAGCAAATGGACGCAGTAACAGCATTCTTGCAAGGAGCTCAAGACTGAAGACATCTATATGAAGCAGGAACCTGAAGGATTCATTAGTGATCCAACGAAGGTGTGCAAACTGAAGCGGGCGTTATACGGACTGAAGCAATCAAGTAGGGTTTGGAACAACCAGTTGGAAGGAGCATTGCGAGAGTGCGGTCTAACTCGGTCGAAACAGGACCCTTGTCTGTACTTCATCATCGAAGGAGAGAGAATGACATTCGTAACCGTGTATGTTGATGATTTTCTGGTGTTCACTAACGATGCAGAACTGAAGCAGAACTTGAAATCTTTCCTTGATAGCCGATTCAAGATGAAGGATCTCGGCGAAGCAAAGTTTTGTTTGGGCATAAGGATCACCAGAGATCGTCAGAACGGCAAGCTTTACATTGATCAACAAGCCTACATTGAAGATGTCCTGAAGAGATACAATATGGTGAACTCCAACCTCGTGACTACTCCTGCAGATCCAAGTTTGAAGCTTGACAAGACTATGAGCCCGACCACTCCGGAAGAAATAGAATCAAGGCGAGGCGTTCCCTTCAAAGAGGCAGTTGGTTCCCTTCTGTATGCGGCACAGGCAACCAGACCGGATATTGCATATTCGGTTAACGTAGTGAGTCAATTCTGTAACAATCCGGGGCAGCGTCACTGGGAAGCTGTGAAGAGAATGTTACGTTATCTTCGTGGAACCGCTGGCACTAGACTGGAATATTCTGCGGACGGAAACTCCCAGCTAACAGGCTATACCGATGCGGGTTGGGGAGGAGACGTAGATACCCGGAAATCGACCTGTGGATACATTTTCATCAAAATGGGAGGAACAGTCTCGTGGAGCGTGAAGCGGCAGTCATCTGTAGCCTTATCGTCTTGCTATGCAGAATTTATGGCTCTCTTGGCGACAGTTCAAGAAGCACTCTGTGGCAGCAGTTGCTGGAGAAACTTGATGAGAAGACGGCGGTACTAGTTTTGTGTGACAACCAATCCGCAATTTGTATTGCCCGAAACAATGGATTCAACCCTCGGACCAAACGTATATCCATCCGGTATCATTTCGTGAAGGATGTAATCGAAAATGGTGATATTCAAATAAACTACATATCCACGAAGAAACAAGCGGCAGATGGGTTTACAAGGGCTTTGTCGAAATTAAAGCATGAAGAATTCCGGAAGCTGATTGGTATCGTACGTTAAGGAGGAGTGAAGTGATATAACCTACGATCACAGTAAGCAGGCCATAGCAACCGGAAGCTGTCGATAGTATGTAAAGAGTTTGAAAAATAAAGTCATTCCTTGTTCAGACTTTGAACACTACACACTTATTTCATTTCCACTACAAGTTCTGTACACTCGCGCCACGTAGCGGATGAATTCTGAACTAATGTTAACACCATCTAAAAGGCCTTAATGAACCAAATATCTTGTCCAAGACACCAACTTGCTATATGTCAAGGATCTCAAGATTCAGGGTATAAAGTAGGTTCACAAGCACACTAGCGCCGCGTAGTGAGATAATTCTGAACTTTTAAGTTTATCATCCTGAAGGCCTTGATTTACTGAACAACTGTGCTGACGAAAGTAACTTTCTATATGCGATGGATCACGAGATATTCTATGATGAAACCAAGAAGGTCAAACCCCATATATCACTCGAGACCCTCCTCAAGGGGATCCGCGTTAGTCGGGGGGTTGATTGTACTTTGCTGTTTTTTTTTGCCAAAATATGCTGCCTTTAAATGGTTATAACTTTTTCCGGTGAAGTCGGATTGAAACGCTTTCTTCGCAATAGTTGCTCAATAAAGGCCATGAAATATAAAAAAAATGCTTCTGGAGCATTTACATTTAAGCTGAGGCAGTTATTTGAGTGGTTCTCAAAAAATATAAAAAATTCAATCAACGCAAATCGCCGGAGGTCAAAATACGATTTTCGGTGGTTTTGGGACCCAAATTAAAGGAAACTAGCATGGAGACTTTTTTCGGATTTTGTCGACCAGTGTTATTTTTCACGATTACGGTTCGAATGTAATCATTTTATTTTAAATACAAAGTTTTTTTTTAATTCTGTAGTGGAGGTGCATCCGGGAACCAGACTGCTAATCTTTCTACTTGCAAATGCAAAACCAACCAAACAATAACTGCGAGGAACTTGGTCAAGGGAAATGTTCCAAAAACGGAAACGAACAATTCATGTCAGTTTATGAAAGAAAAAAAAAACTTGTTGAGGCATTTTCTCTGGAATCGGAACTTGTTCACAGGTAGGGAAACGTTTCTCCTATCTGGAAACGTTGATAGTGTGGGTAGACAAGCTCCAACTGTTGAGGAAAAAGGCTTGAAGAAGTTTTGTTTACAACAGTCTCTGTGGCCTTTTCAATTCTTCTACGAAAAACCACTCACTCACCTGATCTGTTGCTGCTACAGTGCCGGCAAAGAACGACGTCGACGAGGAAGATGACGATCCCGGCGTTGATGATCCGAAATCCCCACTTTCCGCCTTTCCTTTGCAACTAGATTTATAGCAACTTGTCGCAAATCCTAGAGTATTTCTTTTGGTCCTACTGCCACAATTATCACTACTGTCACTTGCACTTCTACTAGTTGTATGGTTGCTTTGGTTGTTGTTGACGACGAAATTATTATCGTCACCACCCTCACTGCTGGCGTTAGCGTTTTTCACCCCGCCAATCCCATCACTGGATTGGGATCTTGCGCTGCTAAACGGTCTACCGAAGCTCGTAACCGCTGCTAACGACTGCTGTCGGAGGCAATTACCTCGAATGCTACCGTTGTTGTGATTGTTGACGATGGAAATGATGTTGGAATCTGAAATTGATAGGATATTGAAACAGAAAAACGACTTAGTACAACAATGGGTTGGGTATGAAATTTCAGGATGTTCACTTATAGATAATCGATTCGTTCTTCCGGATGGGAGCAGCAACTATGAAAAATGCAATTGATAAGCAAACGGAGGGGAAGCAGGGAAGGCCCTCTCCGAGGGGCCCCGGTGGGGGGGAGGGTGGGGCGCAAGCCCCGGCAATGGGCGGGTTTCTTCACTTGCTAATAGCAAAGCGTTCGGGCCCCCAACCCCCCACCGGGTCCTTTTGTTGCGCGAAACACGCGGGCGCCCAGAGCGCACCCAGGAGGGGCGGGTGTTGAGCCCGCCCCCCCCCCCACCCCGGTTCCCCTTGTCCCCCGGATGGGCGGCGGGGGCAGCCCCCCGGGCGCGCCCGGTGAAGGGCCCCCCCCCTACACAGCAAAAAATCATTAATTTTACATGCCGTGTAAATGGCAAGCATTATAAACATACATCGCTTGAAACTATGATTTGCTTGAATTTTCAGTTTAAAAACTTGCACATAATAAGAGCATTGTAAAACTCTCAAATTTTCACAATTATATTATTAATTTTCACCCGGTGTGTATTTTTTTCCTCGCAATGTAAAATCTTAACGAAAGACATCCATTTTTCAACGAAGTCACCCATAAATTTACATGCTCCTGTAAATTTATATAAACCTGAAACAAAAATCCAATATGGCCGATAGCTAAGTTTCAGTTTTCAGACGTCGGTAGTGTATTGTAGTAGTGTTTCAGTTTTCAGAACGTCGGTAGTGTATTGTTACCGCGAAGCAGAAAATGTCCAAAATATCCCAGTAAGTGTTGTGATTTTGATTTGCGAAGTGTTGAAGGAATGATTTCCTTATTATTTTTTCATTTATATTTCAGATACTGGTGACAATAAACACATGTTTTATGTACACGCCGCTAGAACGCAACTTTCAAAAGGAGCCAGTGATTTAATTACTGCTATGGAGGATCTTTTCTCTATCCACTTCGTCCACAATTTTATGTATTCGAGAGGAGCATCGAAGTTTCACTTATTTCTCGGTTGGTTATGTTTTATTAGGAATAAAAAGCATCTCACTGTCAACAAACATATTGCTGATAATAAAAACATTAGTTGTGCGAAGAATTACCGAAGAATTACCTTAGAGGAATTACCTTACCTTTCATGTTGTCAATCAATTTCATTACTAAAAGTTTAATCTGAAACATCACCTGCAGGTATACCATGGTACCAAAGTATATTTTTTTTTCAAAAACATGTTTCAGGGAGCAATAAAGCAATAATCATGAAATTTTAAATGAGCATGTAAATATACTAATTCAGTACCAAGCCTCATGATGAAAATTCAATCGAGCTTTAATTTTACATGCATTGACATTAACAGGAATGTAAATTTAAAAACTGATTGAATATAACATTAATTTGGATGCTCCTTTTATGTGCATGTATATTCATTGAAAATTACAAAATAATTTTAACTGTGTACCTGCATGCTATTCGACCATGGCAGGAGCCTGACATGCATATTCAGTGTTTGTCGGAATACTGCGGTTGCCATAGACGGGGCTTTGTGCTCTATCATGCCATCACACCATCGACGACTACGCGTGGGGGTGATGCAGAATCAATATAAAGGGAAATGTAACTTTAAATCAGCTGTGATGTAAATTTCTTAATGAAGACATAAAATCTCAATTGAAGTAAATTTTCAAATTCAGGTATAATTAATCTTAGAGTGCATTGCATTTCCGAGCAGACTGGTCGTTTAAAAAGAAATGAAAGGCCAGTCAGCGTTGCCAACAATTTAAGTTCTGAACTCCACGACAACATTGCACATCTAAAAAAATAGTTCCTGCTTGTTTCAATCATTTCTATGTTATTGAGCACCAAATCAATCAGAATACACTAAATTGCTTCTATAATAACGCTTGGATAAATTTCCCTGAAAGGGTTCAGGCACACATAGGGCCTAATGGGATTTAAGACAGAAACATTGAGCTCAAACGAAGACGACAACGCCACTGTGCTTAAAACTAAATAGTTCAACACAAATGGCTGCTGGAGCATCTCAATCCATCGATCAAATGTGATCGAGGCTGTGCCGTAGGGAATTAAAATTAATGATAACATATCCATTATGGAATGAACTCACCAAATTCAAACCTGATCAATATCCATCAATGCAGATCCATTGAAAAGGGACTCATTTTGGATCTGACTTCATGTCGTCGCTCTAGAATGCCTTTTTTTTATAGCATTTCAGAGTCGTACTCCTCCTTGAAGGTACCACTTTCTTTAAACTTGTGCTATATGGAAGACAAAGAACGAACTCCAAAAAAAGAAAATCACAAGAGATTGGAATTTGGTGATCAAAGTTTTGGAGTGAATTTGTAAATAAAAAAAAAAACATAACGTCGTAACGTCGAAAAATAGAAAAAGTATCTGTTTCCATTATTTAAGAGACTAAAAGCCAAAGAAATCATCTCATCTTTGTAAATAAAACTGTTTTGAAAGTCATATCAATACCAACTGAAACATTTGTAGGTTTTTTTTTCAATAGGACGTGAGAAAATGTGAGATTCTCGCCTCTGACGTTCCTTTTTTTATTAATAACATTTTTAAACTTTTGGGGGATGTTTTTGCTAAGGAGTGTATCGAGAAGAAATTAAAAAACATACAAAGATTGAAACAAAAATCTTAAAACAACTCGCATATTTTCAATTCCATTTTTTTTTTATTACATATTAATATGTTCCAAAACATGTTAAAATATCAATTAAACTAACAAATGAATCAAATAGCAGACTTCAGTAGCCTTTAGCCTTTATACAGTCCATCATGTTCTGCACAGTGGTTTTTGTGCACTTCTTGCACGCTGTTGACCAGCTTTTTCTTGAAGTCTGACATGTTGTGGGCCACTGCACTTGTTTTATTTAGGTTCCGCTTGACGATTGCCCAGTAGCGTTCGATCGGTTGCAGTTGCGGACATTTGGTGGCTTGATATTTTATCAACGAAATCAACGTTGCTATCAGGAAACCACATTAGAGTTGATCTGGCATAACGGGTAGTGGTCAGATCCTGCCAGAAGAGAGGATGAATCCCATCCTTTCGATAGAGTGGAAGCATTTTATTCTGCAAGCACTCGCGCAGGTTAATTTCAGGAATTGTTCAGTATTGTTCCTTTTGTGTGGAAAATGGAATTACGTAATCGTAACCTATTCGCGGTTGATTGTCATCGTATAAATTATGCTAAATTTGGACCGCTGAACCGATGGTTGTATATAATCAGCATTGTGAAATGATTGACTTTAATATACCTAGGACAAAATTGAAAAAAAAATGTTAACACTCTGCAAAGTAATAGAACATAGACATGGTTGATTATAAAGTGTCGCATAATTCACTCACCACTTACTAAAACAGAAAAAGATGATGAGTTGCTCGAAAAAAAAATACTAGCTCAACAGACGACTTGCACCCGTTGAAAAGGGAAATTTCAACAGTCTGAACTGAAATATCAACTTTAGAAAATGTGTGCGAAAACGTTTATTGCACAGTTTTTCTGTCCTGTTTTAGAATGGTAAATCGTCAACAACTAGCAAATCGTTCCCCTAGACATAGACCTTAGCAGCTACTGTGAATTTGGAGAGATTTATCTTCTAAAATGAAGACTCAAAAACAGCGATTGGAATTTTGGGAGATATTGAGCAGTCCTTAAGTGGGACCTCAAGATAACATTTAAAACGATTCAAAGTGAATCTAAGTAATGCTGAACACCTATCAAATAAAATGGGAAACTGGAAACCAGGAAGCCTAATCAAATTATTTTCCTGTATTCTGTTGTCATTTAACTTCAAACTGAAATAAAGTTTGATCATTTACCCTACCAGTCAAACGTATCGACTCACTTCGCAAGGTATTGCAACACACATTTGGATATTGCATCACCTTCAAAAGTATCGACTCACGTAGAACAGTAGAATTTATGGTACTTGAAAACTTGATTAACTGCAAAAAATGTTGATTTCAGCAAAATTATTTCGAAGGTCCAGAGATTCCGGAAGGTGGAGGGTAAGGTTCGGTATTCTGCGACTACGTGGTGCTAGTGCGCATGTAAACGAGTACATTTTTTTTATCGAGTTTATAGCTTGATCACGACCACCTAGAAAGTTTGAACCTTCAGCAAAGTTGTTTTGGAGGTAAAGGGCTTCCGAAAGGTAAAAAGTTCAAAATATGATGACTTCATGGCGCTAGTGTGCATGTAGAAGAGTGCATTATTATCGAGTTTATATCGTGATCCCTATCTCCTAGAAAGTTTGATTCTTCAGAAAAGTAAGTAGTTTTTTTTTTAGTTTCATGATTATCGAGATTTTCAGCCCTGGGCTGGTGTTCATCTCCCGTTGTAGGCACTCAAATACCTTTTGGGAATTTTCGTAACTTCGCCGGGGTGAGATTCTAACTCATGACTTTCGCGTGAGAGGTATGGATGCTAACCACTACGCCGGGGTCGCCCCCTCTCTGCAAGATTGTTCAGTAGGTCAAGGTTTCTCGGAAGGTTGAGAATATGGTTGGTAAGACGGTCAATACGTGGCGCTAGTGGCCATGTAAAACAGAGCATATTTTAACGAGCTTATATCGTGATCCCGACCACCTTGAAAGTTCGAGCCGTCAGCAAAGTTTTTCAGAAGGTCAAGAACTTTTAAAAGGTGAAGAAGGTAGTTCGGAATTTTATTAGTAAGGTCTGTATCCACATTAATCCGGAAACCTTCAAATCATTGTAACTTTTGAAATATTGCACGTAGGAAATAAAAATTTCACTGTGGTATAGCTGAGAGTTTATGATGAAAAATACTATGATTAATGTTTAGTATTCAAGATGGCGACGAAAGAAAAACAAGTGCGCGAGCGAATTTTGTACGGGCGTACGGCAAATCCTGACTTGTCAATACGGGACCTTGCAAAAACATTGGATTTGCCTAAATCCACTGTTCACGATGTGCTCAAATCATTTTCGGAACGTTTGGCTTTTGGCTTTTGGACGGTGGAGAGCAAACCGAGAAGTGACAAAAACATTGGATCCTGTCATGGACCGAAAGGTGAAAAGGATATTAACGAAAAACCCAAATATCTCCATTCGAACGGTGGCTCGTAAAATAGGGATGTCACCTGGTTTTGTCCAAAAATCAAAACAACGTTTGGGACTTAAGTCGTATAAAGTAAAAACAGTTCCAAATCGCAACGACAAACAGAACTTGGCAGCAAAATCACGGGCTCGACGTTTGTACTGCAAATATTTGACGAAGTTTTCATGAGTTCTTATGGACGATGAAACTTATGTCCTGGAGGAATTTAAGCAGCTTCCAGGGCTGGCTTTTTATTCTGCTATGGCCAGAAATGCTACAGCTGACCATTTCAGAACGAAAAAGGCATCGAAATTTCCCAAAAAATACTTTGAGTAAATTTTTCGTCACTACAGGCACAATCAACAAGGAGATCCATCAGAAAGAGTGTCTGCAGAAGCGATTGCTACCTTTCATCAAAAGTCACAAAGAAAAACCTTTGTTCTGGCCCGATTTGGCATCATGCCACTATGCTAAAACTGTGATGGAGTGGTACCAAGCAAATCAAGTGAACATTGTACCAAAAACCTCAAACCCGCCAAATTGCCCAGAGCTACGACCAATCGAGAGATATTGGGCTCTGGTGAAGCGGAAGCTTTTTGGAAAGAAGCAAGGAATCAAAGACATCAAACATTTCTAGCAAATTTGGATAAAGACGGCTTCTACGATTTCTGAAGGTTCTGAAGTCTGTACAACCCCTAATGGACGGAGTTAAGCGCAAAATTAGAAAATTTTATGCCAATACCGAATAACTATGTTTTGTCTTCACGAATTGTTAAAACACATCCCATGAATCTGAAATAAACAACTACGACGGAAATATAATACGAAATTTATGTTTTATTTATGTTTTGAGGTGTCCGGATTATTGCGGATGCAGACCTTATGTGTGACAGACCTCAAATTGATATCAACCGCACCATGATTGATCTAATCGCAGGCATGGTAAAATCAAACGCATTTATAGTCAGCTGAAAATTGTTGGTGTTTGCGCTTAATATAGCCCATATTGTGCTCTGATGAAGCGGAAGCTTTCTGGAAAGAAGCAAGGAATCAAAGACATCAAACACTTCCAGCAAATTTGGACAAAGACGGCTTCTACGATTTTTGAAGAGTCTATACAAACCCTAATGGACGGAGTTAAGCGCAAAGTTCGAAAATTTTATGCAAATACCGATTAACATAGTTAATCTTCACTAATTGTTAAAACACATCCCAATATTCTGAAATAAACAACTACGACGGAAATATAATGCGAAATTTAGGTTCTATTCATGTTTTGAGGTGTCCGGATTATTGCGGATACAGACCTTATGTTAGATTATATCGTACTCTCGTCCATAAAGAAAGGTGGAACCTTCACCAAACAATTTCAGAAAGTCAAAAACTTTCCGAAGATGAAATGTACTGTTCGGAATCACAAGCCACATGTGCAAATTGCTTGCCAAACGAGCAACTTCTCACCGAATTTTTCGTCGCAATAGTCGTAAAGCCTGTCCACGTTAAATTTCGGACACCAAAATAATAGCAGCAAAAAAATTACACATACTTCAACAAAACTCATTGTTTATTTCACAATAATAGAGTGATATCTTCATTATAAACAGTTGATAAAGCTATTAATCCTTCTTTCTGTAAAATTCGCAAACTTTCTGTCCGCCATCAAGGTTCCGTACGGTATCCTCACATTCGTTCGCCGTGACGATTCTCCATCTTCCCTTAAAATTATCGGTACCATTTGTTTTCTTCTTAGTTTCGAAGAGTTTCCGCTCTACTAGAGCCCAGTACTTCTCTATTGGGCGAACTTCTGGACAGTTTGGTGGATTGGCTGTTTTTGGCACGCATTTGACCTCTTGTACCATTTCAGGACGGATTTGGCAAGACGCGAAATCAGGCCAAAACAGAGCTGGAGAGTCTTGGCTTCTGATAAACGATAGCAGCCACATTTGCAGACATTCTTTCTCGTACACATCCTTATTGATAGTGCCGGTAGAGACGAAAGTTTTAAACTTTCGACCACAACTACATATGGCCTGTCAAATCAAATACTTCTTCGGGAATTTGGGCGCCTTCTATGTCCGGATATGCTCGGCCACGGCGTTCCTTTGCATTGCGGTATAAGAAGCCAGACCCGGAATCTGTTTAAAGTCTTCGAGTACGTACAGTCAATTTTAAAAATTGAGCGTACATGTGTGATTCATCAAGAAATCTCCAAGTTTTTCAGGGTTATAAGTGAATAAAAGCAAACAACTTGAAAAGGGTATCTCACAAGGTGTCAGTAAAACAAAATGGGATTACAGCAAAACAAATCAACCAAATCACAGAATTTATTTTTCATTTGAAAGATACATGTTATAAAAATAAACCATATTAATTCAATTCGAATCGTTCGCCCTTTTCCTTGATAACTTTGCACAAACGCTTTGTAAACCCATCGTAGCTGGCACGCACGATTTCCTGAGGAATTCGGTCCCAAATATCACCCAAATTTTTCTTGAATCGCTCTAAAGTAAGCCCTTTCGTTGGGCTTACATGTTGAAGCATATAACCCCAAACTAAGTAGTCAAGTGGGTTGAGATCCGGTAAAGATGCAGGCCATTCTTCGCTTGTGGTGAAATCGGGCAAATTTTCCGCGCACCGCGCTTGTGTTTTCTTTGCCTTGTGAGCTGGAGCTGAGTCCTGTTGGAAACAATATGGTGTATTCCGATATAGCGTTGAAGCATGAGGAAGCAGATGGTTCTTCAAAACCTGCTCGATGTAATATTCAATGTTGATTTTTCCGTTATGTTCTAAAAAAAATAAACGAAGTTTTCTTTTTCGTGAAACGGCGCCCCATACCATGATTTTTGATACATTCTGATAGCGTTCTACAGCTAATTTATCTCTTGGAATATTGGCAAGACTTTTTCCATACACACGATCATTTTTTTGATTATGACTGTCCTGAAAGAGGAAGAGCTTTTCATCCGAAAATAAAATCTCGCAGTCACCGTGCCAAACCAAAAGATATCTGCTTCTTTGGACCCTGGCATGCTTTTGACGCTCCGTCAACCCATGCACCCGTTGTTTCTTGTACGGCTTGCATTCCAGATCATGTCGGAGGAGCCTGTTCATTGAAGCAGGGGACATTTGAAATTGTTGGCTCAATTTACGGCCAGATACGGCCGGATTGCGTCTTATTTGCTCCCTCATAGATTTGATCTTTTTCTTCGTTGATCTGGCAGTTCGTCTGGTACCTTTATGGACATTTCCAGTTTCCTTGAACCGATTCAAGGTACGAAAAACAAAACGCTTACTCACTCCGAACTGCTTAAGGCTATTGAATATCTGACATGGTCTAAGCTTTTGCTCATGTAATTATAAAACTTGCTCCTGTATGGCTTCCATGGTAGCTGATAAATATAAACAAACGGAATTGCTTATTCATCTTCAGCGATGAACTGTCAAAAGAATACTCTCAAAACGGGTACAATCAATTCCGCTATTAAAATTACCCAGCTGAAATAATCCAAGACTGAAAACAGGTGACACCTATTGTGAGACACACTGTAAACAAGGTAGAAACAGTCTTTTTCTCTTGTAAAGACTGTATTCGATGAAATTCGGACACACGCAATTGTTCGTAACTTTTTAGCGTGTGGGTAAAAATTATTGAAATTTTAACTGAATGTATTTCATTGTGTTGTGTCAATTGTGTAATAAGTTTCGTGAAAATCGGTCGAGTGATTTCAGTGATGGCTTCGAATGAAGAAATAGTGCGCCAACAAATTTTGGGCACTCACTTCGAAAACCCAAACGCTTCTCATCGATGGATCGGAAAACAGCTCGGAATCGCACAATCAACCGTATCTCATGTGATCATAACGTTCAAGGACCGTAAGAAAACAAAACGGAAAAATGGCAGTGGCAAAAAACGTGGCACATCAAATCCAGAGAAGGCCAGGATGGTATTGAACCAATTTAAGCGTTATCCCAACATTTCGATCAGGGATGTTGCGAAAAAGGCGAAAGTTTCAGTTTGTTTTGTGCAGAAAACAATGAAACGTTCTGGATTACATGTGTACAAGGTCCAGAAGGCACCGAACCGGAGCGATAAACAGAACTCGGTGGCCAAAACTCGTGCAAGAAAACTGTACAGGGAGTGGCTCACAAAACCGTTCTGCATTGTGATGGACGATGAGACCTACATTAAAGCCGACACCAAACAAATGCCAGGACAGGAACACTACGTCACCACCTCTAAGTTGGCCGTTCCGGAGAGTGTACGGAAGAAGAAACTGTCGAAATTCGCCAAAAAAAATCATTGTCTGGCAAGCGATCTGCGGATGTGGCAAAATGAGCCAGCCCTTCATAACCCCTGGGACCGTCAACGGACAAATCTACAAGGACGAATGCCTCCAAAAACGACTTCTGCCCTTCTTGAGATCTCACGATGGCCCGACACTGTTTTGGCCGGATTTGGCATCTTGCCACTATGCCCGGCCCCCGTCTTAGACTGGTACAAAGATAATAATGCAGTTTTTGTACCAAAAGACGTCAACCCTCCAAACACTCCGGAACTTCGCCCAATTGAAAATTTTTGGGCAATCATGAAGGCAAAGCTCGTTAAAACTCCAAAACTGATAGAAAATGAACTTGAACTAAAGAAAGTGCGGTTAAAAGTAAGTAAGCAAGTCGGTCCTATCATTGCCCAAAATTTGATGAAAGGGGTCAAGGCAAAGGTGCGGGCATTTGGGTTGGGAGAAGAGGTTCAATAAACCAATGATGTCAAAACTTATCCATTTAGTAGTACTTTATTTCCAGAAAGTTTGAAAAGAATCGGGCTCAAGGAAAATTTTTGGTGACCTATTTTGTGTGTCCAAATTTCATCGAATATAGTCTTTATTTAATGCTTGCAAGAAACAAAAACAACAACAAATTCATTTGTAATTGGCTAAACAAAGTTGAAATCGCCCATTCGGATGTTACAAAATTAAGTATGCTGTACATGATTATCATAGAAAATGAGTTTAAACAATGTCGGAAATCGTTGAAATTCGTTCTCTAGTATCTCGTATGATCACTTTGGGTCACTGGGGGGCCCGTCACCGTTGTTGGAATACTATTCCAAATCTCCTGAATCGCCAGTTTGAGCTCCTTTTTGTTTCTTGCTTTTGATTTATTGCTGTCATTCAATCGGTGGTTAATCTCCCAACACAAGCGCTCAATGGGGTTTGAAATCCGGTGACTGTGGGGGAGTTCTCAGTTGCTTAGGAACATTGTAAAGCAACCACTGCGACGTGTGTTTTGAATCATTATCCTGCTGAAAGTAATATTCACACGGTAGCTCCACGGTTCAAATAGGCCATTTTGAGGGTTTGAGGGTTTGAGCACTGACGGATCTCCCGATATCGTCAGCGACCACGTTGGCCAATTTCGGAATACTTGTCTATAGGTTCTTTTCTTATTGTTCGCACGATTCCTCGTTCGTCAGCAGCGGTCAAGATCCGTTTACGGCTTCTGCCTGTGCGGTTCTTCTAATTTTCCTCGAATTTTCACTTGTTTGCGATATTCTGCACTGTGGAATGTGTTCTACCAATGGCAGCCGCTATTTCCCGCAACGATTTTCCACGAAGGCACATACTGAACACTTGAGTGCGCAAGGCAATATCGGTTTGTTTCCTGGTGGTCGCCATTTTGATCCAAACACAATAAACTTCCAGACGAAAAAAAACTAAGATCGCTGCCAATGCAGCTGAGAGTGGTTGACAGTATGCACTGCTAGAAAAATCACTTCAAATTGCCAATATTGTGTTTATAAAACGAATTAGTTTGAAAATAGAAGAGGCGTAAGCTCATTTTTGTAACATAAAAAATGCTTCGTTTCTGGAATCTTATTCGATAAAAATTTTGTTGAAATACTTTTCAAAAATTGAAATACATGCTTCGCAAGTTGAGCAATTATAGAATTGAACTACAGTAGAAATATTTATAGATCTGTGGTGAATATAGATTAAGGCTTTATTTATTCATTTATCAAATATTGCACGCACAGTTAATTGTAAACTGGCAGCCGTAGAACCTATTGATTCAGATAGCGGAAACAAGAAATAAATAGTGATACATACAGTTGTACATCAAAGTAACGCAATGATGTTGCTGCATCCCAAAAAAATCTCACAAGTTCTCTTTCTCCACCCGTTTTTGTTTTTACAGACATCCCAAGTAGCAATTCAAATGCAAATTGGTTTTATTCATGTTTTATGGTAGTTTTATCAAAGCATTATGGAGTTCATCGGGTTTTATCAGGGCATTTTCCAAGTCAAGGTGGTTTTAATTCATTTACAGTTCTTAAGAGTAATTAAAGAATACTTGAAGAAACCTCCATAAAACTACATAATTTATAAGTGTAATTCACCTTATCAGTAGTTTTATAAGATACTTGATCCCCCTCTCAAGACATCGTTTCGCAACTTGCATAAAACCTGATAAAAGTTTTGTAAAAGTTTTATGACATTCTTCTTTAAGATGAATGTATCTTGGAAATGCTGCCATAAAACTCTCTTAGAACCATTTGATTTTAAATAAGTGCACATATTCTTGAGAAAGAACATTATGTGAAAAATAAACAAACTGTCACAATGGACTCCCACAGGTGGAACAAATTAAAAACTAGCGGATCGTTCAAGCGGAAATTCAATAAAAACCTATCCAATATATTGCACACTCCTTCATCTCAGCCACCAACGACATTTTTTTTTTGACCTTTCCATTGGATTCGCAGTCTACTGAGACTAACTTATCAAAAGGGTCTATGCGTTATGCGTAAAACGAATAAAATAAAATGGTGCAATGTGTCGCCAGTTGAAAACCGAAATGAATAACTCATGATATTTGATTTTATGCCAGTTGTGCAAGTTAAACCTAACGTCTCAGGTAGTGCGTTATATGGCGCACCAGCGTGGAAATACAGCGCAGTACTTTTGACGTAAGGTTTAATGTGCACCACGATTGTAAAATGTTATGTTAATGTTGAATTCTCCCGAGTCGTACATTTCAGTTCCCAATAGGCTACACAATATTTATACTGGTTGCAAATAAAAATTAGTATATCATCTGAGCGAAAATCGATTTTTCCCATGATCCGCACGTTTAATCCAAAGTCGGAAGTAGTGCGCTGGAATCGCTCAGTGATCCACTACACCGTGCACTTCTTCCAACGCTAGGTTCAACGTACAGATCAAGAGAAAAATCATCTTTCGCTCGACTGATGTTTCAGCCATCGACGCAATATTATTATCTGTTCTTCTTCCCAAATCCATTGTTAGCATATTCAAGTTAGAGTTTTTTTTTATGTTTGAATCGACTTACGCTGGTGATTAAAAACAATAAATTATAAGCTGTAATGATGAACAATAATTATGCATAGGCACCTTTGATTTGAACGTTCACATTTTCTTTGTTTATGATGTGCCTTCTCCACACTAGTTTTATGGCTATCTTACGAAAGACTTGTTTACCTTGAGCAATTCAAACAAGTTTTATTCAAGCGTTACTCCTCTTTTTCAAGAATAGAACAAGTAAAGATGAACTTATCGCGCTCCTAAAAAAATCTTGTTAGTCTTATGCAAGAAATATTAGTTTTATATGCGTTTTATGGTAGTTTTAGATAAAACCATTGAAAAAATGGCGAGCGTGGCTATTCTGGATTCCCTCGGAATGGTAGCCATTTACATATGTATGAAAAAAAAAACTCTCGATTTTCCAATGCTACGAACCATTTCTGCTGTTTAAAATACATTTTGCAACTTAAAATGGATTGTAGACACAATTTATTCAAGATCTAACAATTTATTAGCCTTGTCACCTAATTGTTGAATTTTCAAGTATATTTTTATTTTTCAAATAAATCAATGTTCTAGCAATTATACCGTGGCGCATTAAAATTTTCGAACTTTTATGTTATAAAACACCAATAAATTGAATGTCGCATGAAAAATTTATCAATTGCAGGCAAAAAACTCATGCGTTTATGGTCAATATTTCAATTAATTTACATACGTATCCACATTGGAAAAGAAACATCATATGTATATCGATGTTTTTTTTTTTCTCTTCGAAACATATTTGTGACGGACTGGAAGTGTTCTTAAAGAGGAAAATCATAAAACTACCAAAACTTGTGGTAGTTTTATCATAGTTTTAAGCATGTCCTGCATGTCATTACAAGTATGTACCGATAAAACTATCAAGTTTTAAGCGAATCTTGGGAAATAGTCTTGAGAACCTCCTGTAGTATGGGCCTTTTTGAACTTATGAGGGTTTTATGGCTGTTTTATCGATGTTATGTAGAATATCAAGTTTTATGCGTGGTTTTATCAAATGAGTCTTGAGAACTTCTTCAAGTGTACCTTAAAATTGAATTTGTTACTTGGGATTCTATTCTTTTCAGAGAGCGAGTAATGGCGCTAAAACCATAAGAAAAAGGGAAAAAGGTATAATTTTTATTTTTGGGTTCACAGTGTGTGAAGAAAAAGGGATATCTTTTCACCTTCTGAGTAGATGTTCCCCCCGACAATTTTGTGAAATATATGTTTGTTGTGTACACAAAACATGGCTTTCTGTTCATCTTTTCTCTCGCTTAAGGTAGATACCAAATCCTCCCTATCTCCAACGGTTGCATGGACGTGGCCAGGTGAGCAATCGAGGTGTGTATTCGTGGAGATTGTTGCGTGAAGAAACGTATCAGTAACCGGTTCCGTTTCATGGTGGCATGCAATGTCTTCAACGAGTTATTCCTCATCGTAGCTCCATCCACGTCAATGCTAATGCTTATGCTAATGCTAATAAAACATTCTTGAATTCTGGAATTTTATTAGATGATAATGTTGTTGAAATCATTTTCAATAATTGAAGTCCATGCTTCGCAAGTTAAGCAATTATAGAATTGAACTACAACAGAAATCATATTTTTGTAAAGTATTATCCCCCCGAAATAATCGAAAAGTTCTCCACGTCATAGGTTTACGCTCATTTTTTAAACTGACTGTATGTTTCGTCGTCCATTATGATACAAAAAAAATGTTTGCAACAAATTGGTGTAAAGCTCCTTAGCACGAAAATATGCTTGTCATCGCGGTTGAAACACATTTTTTCACTTTTGGCGCCTCCAGTCTTTGCCTCTGCTTCACTTTATGTACGTATGCTTTGGACTTCCCAACTTTGCGAGCCACATGTCGCACAGAAAGATTGGGATTTATCTCAATAATGGCTACCACCTTCTTGTCCATTTGTCGGGAGCATACTTTTCGATTTGTTGCACTTCAAACCTTCCGATTCACAGTCGAGCGCTGGTCAAATGATTTGCAAACACAAAACACGGTACTTTTCGGTAGTTTTCAGGGACCTGGCAACCTTATCCTATTTACTAGCGTTTGACAGTATGCAACATATCACGGGCCTAATTTGAATAAGGCCCGTATGGCGTTTGTTACTACTGGTAGGAACATCAGCATTGTTTACAAACAATGAATCTTTTGACGTTTGGTTGTTAGAGATGTTGGCTGCAAGAAAATCGCTTTGCGCCAGGTCCCTGGTAGTTTTAGTTTCCTGGCAAGATCGCGTACCGATAAATTAGGATTTTGCTGCCGTTCGTAGAAAATGCGTTTGCGCACTTCCACTTAATTCGACGCCATTTTACTGAATGTAACAAGAATGTAAAAAAGGTGTACAAGAAAAAAAGGGGGGGTTTTTGTTTATAGAGGAAGTTTTTTGGGGGGGGGGAAATATTGATTTTGAAAGAAAAAGAGAATACGGGGGAGAGTGATATGGGTGGGGTTTTTGTGGGGGGGGGGGGGGGGGGGGGGTGTTTCGTGGGTCGAAAAAGGGGGGGATTGTAGTTGTGGTGGGGGGGCTTTGGCGCGGCCTTCTGCTGTGGTATTTTTTTTTTTTTTTTCTGTATGCCATCAAATCATTTATATTTTTAATCCGATGAATCATCCCGATGCTGGTCCTGTATTTTTAAGCCAAATCTCGAGTAGAGACTGATTTTTTTTCTTGAATATAATCAACGACTTTTTGCACCAATCCAGGTGGCTGAAACTGGATATTCGTCGAGTTCTTTGCAGATCCTGAAAGGTGTACTGCTCATCACACTTTTCAATCACTCGTTTTACACTTGCTGGATGCATTTTGACCTTTTTTTTTTGGAAATCTGATTGTACCTTACATTCTTTTCAGTACCTTCAGTGTGCAGCATTTTTTTTCGTTCTTCAAGTTGAATCCGCGACATTTTGCAAAAAAAAGTGACAATGAAAGCAAACAAAACTACTACAAAAACAAACAAAATAACTACTAACTTTATAACTACTTTTCGATACACTCGTTACAAACCGATAGAGAACAGTACTAGCTAGTATATTATGCAACTATAGTACAATGGAAAATTCAAAGGCAGTTTAGATTAAAAAAAAAGGGAATTTTCTCAACTTAGACTCATCCTAACGAAAAAACGCCCTTTAATTGTGCTTCAGATAATTGGTATTAAATCAATTGGAAATAAAAAAAACTCAATTAAAAAAATAGGTTTAGTACAATCAATTCAACCAGCATAGTTTTATTTCATTGTTGTTCAGTTTCCCGGCCATTTTCATTAGTTATAAGAGACTACTTCTACTATTAACTCCAATCGAGTTGATTGGTGATCGAAACAGCAATCAGCAGAGCACCCATGCCCGTATATTTGTGGGCTTCCTCGTGCTTGAGTGCTCCCTCCTGGCTAATGATGATAACCCCCGACTACCGAAGCCTACGAGTCCATTGGGATGCCGTTTTTTTCAATGATTTGTTTCTCTCTCTCTCTCTCTCCCTCTCTCTGTTTCCTGTCTATTTTATCCTCAACTTCATTCCATCTGACGGCCAGTCGAGTGTGTTTGTCAGTAGATTGCGTCCAATTATTAACGATACACTTAGCAGGGCTTGTTCAAATCCGTGCCTGTGATAGCTTTAAATTGCGTTGAACTGAATGGAAAAAATCGACGAAAAAGGAAAACCGTTGTCCAACAAATACCAAACCCGGATCAACTGTTAACGCCAAACGACGGAACGAACATGTTGACACCCTCTCACGTGGCAAACGACGATAGCGGCAAACGACTGATAAATCTTCTGCTAACACTCTTACCATACGCTCCTAGTGCAACTATTACCCCACTAAACTGTCACTATTGGCAACTGTGTGAGTATCCATACGGTAGGAAGAAACCCATCACGATGAGTTACCTCACCCCGACGCTCATTGCAATTTGTGTGCAGAACCGAACCCACTTTGTAAGCTGTCATGTTCATGTGGCAATTTTCGAGATGATTTATGAGGTGAGCTGGAAAACGATAAAATATTTGACAGCAGCCCACAACACCATGGCGCTTATAACTATCATCGGCAGAACTTAAACTACCACCCGGGGAGAGGGTGCGATGGGGCAGGGAGCAGTTGGCAGTAGTGTGAAGGAAGCATGGTGTAAAAGGATCCCGTTGAAGGACACTGGCACTTGACAAGCAAGCCCGACCAGAGGAACATTATGGAACAAGCGAACACCGGGGACATACAAGTGTCCGGTTCACTCCGGCGACGGTAGGTCGATTGTTGGTAATACACCAAGGGAAGGTCAAAAATTTCATGAAAATTCCCACTGAGGCACACCGTGCTGTATGCAGGACACACTGCATCAGCACTTTCCATGAGTAGTTTTGACAACGGGAAAACAACCGCTTCGCGTGCAACTCGTCATCCTCCGTCCGGCCAATTCATTTGCAAGAAACACAATCCAAGTAAGCAACTGGAGCGAAATAGTAAATGATGGACCTATCGAAGTGCCTCCCTTCGCTCCGATCCGAGATAGTGAGTTCAGTGCTATGACTGTTGGTTGCCTACCTATAGCGCATAACATGGTGCTACATTTTAAACGGGTTCCGAATTTATCGACAGCGCGATGTTTGCCAGGAGCCGGGATGCAGTTTGTGATTGATGGACATTTCAATGAGTGGATATTGACTGAAATGCCGGAGCTGGTGAGTCGTAAATTTCAGCTGCTAATTGACGTTCTGTGGTAAACCGCGTGGATCGTGGAGAAGGGCTTTGAAAAGCTTTAAGAAATGGGGGTAATCGACTCTGAACACTTTGGCGAGTGTTAAATCAGATATAACGGTTTTGTGTTGAAATTTAGACAATCATTGATTTGAGTTATTTTTCACTTCACAACAACAGGACAAGCGAAGTAATTTCTACTTTAATAAGTTTTATTGTGACGAAATTAGGCAATACAGTCAGTCTGTATATAACTGCTACTTTAATTATGGTACTGTACAAATAAACCTATCCTTTTGGAGGGTGGGATTTCACCTTATGTACCATCCACTAAAATCCAAGAAGGTAATTATTTAAGCTAACTTGCAAACAAATTCTACGCCCTTGCGAGCGGCCTTCCGGCAGTTAACAGGAACATTCGCTATGGTGGACGAAAACATGCGTGTAGGCATGTTTTTGAGTTCTTTCTTCGTTTAAATATCATTTCATCCTCAGTTTTCGCGACAAAATTGTTGGAGTAGATCTTACGCTTAAGTTTGGTCCAGAAATTCTCGATGGGACGCAGCTGGGAGACGTTGGGCGGGTTCGCCGACTTGGGTATCACATCGATATAGAGCGAAAGAAGAGCGGCTTTGACATCCCCTTCTCGCTGATTGTCAGCCACAGCAGCACCTTCTTGGGGAACTTGGTGTGTGAAATGAACTGCACCTCGGAGCTCACTTCCTTCGTGGGGGAAGTAAAATACGAAGTGCCCTGTCAGTCGTTGCCATCCAGGGTGAGATGAGTCTCGTCGTCCATCACCACCGCCACGTCGCGATTCGCCGGGCAAATCGAGTTGACCATCTTATTCAGCGGCTGCTGCTGCGTCATTGCCTGCAGCTTCGAAACCAGTGGACGCGACTTCCGCTTCCTGACATGTATGTTCATGTTTGCCAGATACTTTTTCACTGTTTGGCCGCGAACGCAGCGATGTAGCCAGTTTTCCCCGGGTCCCTTCGGCTTTGGGGGTTTGTGGGGGGGGGGGGGGGCGGGGGGGGCGGGCTTTCTTTGGATTCTGTGTTGGTGTTAATGTGGGGTGGGGGGGCGGGGGGCGGTCGCGGGTGGGGTGGGCGCGTGGGGGGGGTGTTGGGTGGGGGGGGGGTTGGTGTGTGTTGTATTGCTGGGTGGGGGTTTGGGGGGGGGGGGGTGGGGGGGGGAAAAATAATAATAAATTTTTTTTTTTTTTTTTTGAACGTTACACCTTCGTATCGTTTTTTGTTGCTGATTAGTGGTTTGTGGTCACATCGATAGACCGTGTATCTCCCATCAAACAGCATCCGGGAGTCGATAGCGTCATCCAGCCAGGTTTCTGTGAGAACCAATATGTCAAACGAAAACGGCCAAATCGTGTGGAATGAGTTGGGGCTTCCTTACGGCTAGCAGGCTCGGTTGGTTGAATGGTTGATTCGGCACTGGTTGTCTGAGGGGAATAATTTCACAAGGTCGTGAATAGCGACAAATGTTGGGAGCTTGGCTACTTTCCATCTTTCTGGCAAAGATCCTCCCAGCGCTAGAAGCTCTCGCTCAATCAGCTTTTATCCTCCATCTCGAAATTGTTCGAAAAGCAGAACCACAGCAGTTTGCAAATCAGAATAACATCTTCTTTCAGAAAACATTTGGGTTCAGGAATGGTCACTCTACCATCCACTGACGCGTGAAACTAACATTCTTGAACGTTAGCATCGCTCCAACTTTCCGATCTATCTTGTTAATATCATCCAAAATTATCTGTCGTGCAGATCATTCAAGGACGTCCTGAACAATTCCCATTCTAATATGTTTAACACTGATGCTGGTGTTCCCAAGGGTAGCTTCTTAGGCCCGGTCCTATTCAACATCTTCACGTCAGATATTCCTCTCCTGACGAATAGTGGTATTTTGTCGATGATTGCGGACGACACTTCTATCATCTACAAGGGTCGAGTAATTCGAATTTTTCAAAAGGACAGGAGCGGTAAATAGCCAACAATAGGCTGGCAGCTGGCGGGCAGCCATTTGCGTAGCCAGTGAAGTGCAGTAATCTGCTTCCAAAGAAGACCGAGAAGCCTCAAATTCAGTCGCGGACATGTTCACCATTTCAAATCCGTCCTTTTCAGGACGAAAAGTTCTATTTTACCTGATAAAGAGTTTGTTTAATTGAAATTTCTCTTCTTATTGCACATATTCCAATGAAAGCGTCCAGTTGTGAGAAAACGCAACGCAAAGGTATTGATCAAATTGTTGTCACCAATTACTATGATAATTTTCTTTAAAAAAAAAAATACGTCTCGCACGCTGGTGCTCTTACCATTGCATGTATGATTGACAATTCTTCTTTATCGACTTGAAATGAACCTCGAAAAAAGCACAACCATGAGAATGGAAAGGTTTCATCGTGATTTTTTTTGTTTTAATTTTTCTGATTTTGATCTAGATCGAAATTGATTTATTTAGATCCTGTCAATTGGGAATAACTGTGACTGAATCGGTGGTTTGACTCTCTAGGCTATGATGACCCGTGAGAAGAAGAGTGGTAAATGACAAATGTCGACCCTAAGCGGGTGACGCTTTTAATTTCAACGAAATAATTTTGCCACCTCAGCAGCAAATCCAACATGTTCAGATCAACATAGAACCGGAGCAGCGATTGGTTAGTCCGCACGGAACTCGTTTCGTGCGTTGTACGAATAAGAAAATATTTTCAGTGTAGATACTCCTCAAATAAGTATTCTAGTGCTCACTGATAGAAATGGCTTACGTTTTTTTTCCTGCGTTTCAATTTCGGGAGATTTTTACAATCCTCGATATCAGATTATTCCTGCCTTGCTTCTGAATTTATGGTCTCCTATTTCCAATTCAAAATTTCAATCGCCATCATCCATCATGCCAAATGTTTACCGAACCTAGGCAACCGAAAAAAAAGAAAACAAAAATTGCTCCTTGTGGCCGAATCAATCCGCCACCGGGAGAGGTGCTCAAGTGGAAATCCATTCCGGCGCTCATCGCCTCCAGGGTAGTGCCTGCGCCTAAGCCCGGGTCAAATCGCTCGTAGATCAATGTCAACCGTTTGGTGTCGAATAACGCCACCGTCGTCGTCGTAGTCGTCGTCGCGATGCTGAGCTGAAACGATTCCATTCTACACCACCGAAAGGAGGAGAACGAACGCGCGAATGTCGTCCTTTGCCATACGAAAACAATATTTTCAATTGAGCAAATCCTCCGCCTAAAAGCAAACGCTAGTGCTTTTTCGTCCTGGAACGAATTGAGAGATTGTTCCTCCCAACAAAAACGGTTTGTCAGGGGCTTGTTCGATTGTTTGCCAAGGAATAAATCAGCACTATTATTTAAGTTTTGAGCAAATAAATGATACTGTCAGCGATAGACGGCAAGTTCGACTTGCTTCCTTCGGCGACAGACAGTCACACGGATCGCAGGTATTGAACCGAATGAATCGTCGGAGGTCGAAGGGAACTTTTGATGTCACTGCTACTTCGGAATTGCACACGAAAACAAACAATTATCCGCGTCGCATGGGTGATAGAAATGGCAATTGAGCAAATTCCGGATTGCGCTCCGCTACGGAACATTAAACGATTTCAAAGCATATTTCTGCGCGCGGAAGTTGTTTATTGGGCGATAAATTGAGTTGCTTTTTTTTCGTAGATGGAGGAGTGGAGGGGTGGTTTGTGGTGTGTGAATCGGTGACATTTCCGGCCGTTGTATTAGGTTGCTGTCGTTTATTGTTATCGATATGATAGACTTAGTAGACTGCTCATGATTAATTGTTGTGTGAATATGGATGTTTTATTGGAATGTTTAATTACATATACTCTGATGCCACACAGAAAAAAAGTGTTCCCAAAATTGAAAACGAACCGTGGACTAGTACACGTTTTTAGGATTTTTACCATAAAACGTGATTTAGTCACTGATTACGTGATTCAGTTCACGGTGTATTTTTGCTTGTTCTAGAACTCATGACTGCACACTGAAGAAATATTTCACTTAGCTACTACTGGAAACACATGTAGATATTTTTTTTCAATACTAATATAAATGACTTTTACATGAATATCACATAGAAAAAGAAATTCTACTTGACTAATCATTTACATTTCACTGGACACATAAGATTCACTTAATTTTGCAAAGTATTTCCCACTTCCTGAACCACCAAAAAATGAAAAGAATTACTAGTGGATATTTTCCACTGATTACACTGGTCGACAAAATCCGAAAAAAGTCTTAAGACTCAGAGCTCCATGCTAGTTTCCATTAGCTTGGGTCCCAAAACTCATTCGATTTGCATTTTTCTTTACAAATTGGCATCAAAAATAGAAATTTTGATGTATTTTGAGAACCACTCGTGCGTGTCGATCCAACTTCATCAGAAAAAGGTATGACCGTTAGAAGGCAGCATGTTTTAGCAAAAAAAAAACAGCATAGTACAGTTAACCCCCCGACATGCGCGGATTCCCTTGATGGTGGTCTCAAATGATATAAGCGTGACGGACAATATGATAAAACCATAGCCCTATTTTCATACAAAAAGGTCATGTTTGGAGGCTTGTCTTTCACTTTCCCGGGAAGTAATTGAACTGAAATTTTGACAATAGCCTAGAAATAACCTGAATTTTCATCTTTAATAAATTCTTAATTCTTCATTCACCACTTCAGAAACTACAGACACTACCTACGATATTGACCTCCTTTTGATATCCATAGTTTAGGCCATGTTGATGAGTGTGAATTACAATCTATAGTATACTGATATTACAATGACCCGTGCATCAATAATCAAAATTCAGATCCTCAAATTTGAGCATCCTTTATGGAAATCAAAAAGGGGTCTTGCTGTTTTGTCGTATGCGGTGTCTGTAACTTTTAAAATGGTGAATGAAAAATGATGGATTTAATGCAGATGAGAATTTAGGCTACTTATGGACCACAGCCGAAATTTCAGCTCAATTGGTTCTCGAGAAAATGAAAGGCAAGCCCTCTAATATGACTATTTTGTATGAAAATCAGGCTTTGGTCTTATTGTATTGTCCGTCACTGTATGGGCATTGACCTTTGTTGTTTCATCAGAAAATATCTCGTGATCCTTTGTATATAGGAAGTTACTTTCTTGAGCAAAGTTGTTCAGTAAATCAAGGCCTTCAGGATGGTAAACTTCAAAATTCAGCAATATCTCACTATGTGGCGCAGCGTGCATGTAAACTTACTTTATAACCTGAATCTCGAGATCCTTGACATATAGCAAGTTGACGGCTTCGACAAACATGTTTGGTTGATTATGGCCTTTAGGATGGTGTTAACATTAGTTCAAAACTCGTCCGCTACGTGGCACTAGTGCACATGTGAACTTTGTGTATTACCTGTATTTTGAGATCTAGATCGTGTATAAGTTTACTGTTTTCAGAAAAGTTAGTTGTAAAATTATGAGCTTCCAGACCCTTGACTCAACAGTTTAGAATTATCTCACTCCGTGACGCTAGTGTGCCTATAAGCTTAATGTTTATTCTGGATCTCGAGATTATTGACATATAATAAAAGATAACTATTCGAAGGGTCAGAGCTTTTTGAATGGTGTACATATTAGATCAGAATTTTTCCGCTATGTGGCGCTAGTGTTCATCATAAACTTTTTGTAATATCTGTATTATGATATCTGAATCATGTAAGAGCTCATTGTTTTCAGGAAATTAATTCGAGTAATCTTGGTCTTCCAGCCGGTTTATAGTCGATTTTATAGTTCAGAATTATTTCACTAAGTGGCGCACGTCTGCATTTGAACTATGTAATAAATGTTTGTCGCTAGTGCACATAAGAGGCTGATATCCCAATATGGGTATTTTTGGTTCATTCTTCTAACAACTTCGGGTTAGTCCTTCAGAGAAGTTCTTCACAAAACTTCTTGTAAGTCCTTCGGAGATCTTCATGGAAGTTCTGCAGAGAACTTCAGTGAAATTCTTCAGAGAACTTCATGGAAGTTCTTTAAAAAACTTCAGGCAAGTTCTTCAGAGAATTTCGTGGAAGTTCTTCAGAGAACTTAATGGTAGTTTTTCAGTGAACTTCAGGGAAGTTCTTCAGAGAACTCCAGGGAAGTTTCGTTCAGAGAACTTCATGGAAGTCCTTCAGAGAACTTCAGAGATGTTCTTCAGAAAACTTCAAGTAAGTTCCTTCAGAGAACTTCATAGAAGTTCTGTCAGAGAACTTCAGGGAAGTTTTCAGAGAACTTCAGAAAGTTCTTCAGAGAACTTCGGGAAAGTCTTTCAGAGAACTTTCATGGAAGTTCTTCAGAGAACTTCAGGAAAGTTCTTCAGAGAACTTCAGGGAAGTTCTTCAGAGAACTTCAGGGAAGTTCTGCAAAGAACTTCGGGGAAGTTCTTCAGAGAACTTACGGGAAGTTCTTCAGTGAAATTCAGATGTGTTATTCTGAGAATTTCAGCGAAGTGTTTCAGAGAACATCACGGAAGTTCTGCAGAGAATTACAGGAAAATTCTGCAGAGAACTTCAGGTAAGTTTTTCAGAAGAACTTCAGGGAAATTCTGCAGAAAGTTTTAGGGAAGTTTTGCAGAGAACTTCAGGGAAGATGTTTTTCAGAGAACTGCAGAGCAGTTTTTCAGAGAATTTCAGGAAAATTCTTCAGAGAACTTCAGGGAAGTTCTGCAGAGAACTCCAGGGAAGTTCCTCAGAGAATTTCAGAGAATTCCTTTACAACACTTCGGGTAAGTCCTTCAGAGAACTTCAGAGATGTTCTTCAAAAAATTCCGGTAAATCCTTCAGAAAACTTCATAGAACTTCTCCAGATAATTTCAGGGAAGTTCTTCAGAGAACTTCAGGGAAGTCCTTGAGAGATCTTCAGGAAAGTCTTTCAGAAAACTCCAGGGAAATTCGTCAGAGAAATTCAGGAAAGTTCTTAAGAGAACTTCATGGAAGCTCTTCAGAGAACGTCAGGGAAATTCTGCAAAGAAGTTCGGGAAAGTTCTTCAGAGAACTTACGGGAAGTTCTTCAGTGAAATTCAGATGTGTTATTCTGAGAATTTCAGCGAAGTGTTTCAGAGAACATCACGGAAGTTCTGCAGAGAATTACAGGAAAATTCTGCAGAGAACTTCAGGTAAGTTTTTCAGAAGAACTTTCAGAGTTGTTTTTCAGAAATCTGCAGAGAACTTTAAGGAAGTTTTTCAGAAAACTTCAGGGAAGGTTTTTCAGAGAACTTCAGAGAAGTTTTTCAGAGAATTTCAGGAAAGTTCTTCAGAGAACTTCAGGAAAGTTCGGCAGAGAACTTAAGGGCATTTTTGCAGAGAACCTCAGGGAAGAACTTCAGCGAACTTCAGGTTAGGGTGTTATTTGAATATTACTTACGAGGAATAAATCAATCATTATACCAGTTTAATGTTAACATTTGTGTTTGTCATGTTTCATTGCAGAACCTATGTGCTTTCCATAGATTCCACAAATTAATGTCGTTTGCCAAATATTGCTCACCTTTATATGAAAAACATTCAAAATTTACATCTCTTATCCTGAAGACCCATGAGAAAAGCGATCATTTTAAAAACCCCATTAACTTCCCAACAATATTTTGAATCACACATGAAATCCACTAACAGTTTAGTATTGTCATAATTTTCCTTCAGCAATTTGGATTGTGCTACTGGAATAGAAGGATGCTAATCTCCATTATGCTGCACAGTAGTTCTTAAAAAAAAATCAATATTATTTAATCATGTAAAAAAATATGAAAAGGACTCATGCCGCTTTCATTGTGTAATTTTGCCGTCAGCATCGAGGAGCTCTTATTCTTTACGTCATGAAACTTACCTGAAGTTCTATGCTGAACATCCTTGAAGTTCTCTGCAGAATTTACCTGAAGATATCTCAAGAACGTCCCTGAAGTTTTCTGAAAGAATTCTCGGCAGTTCTCTGGAGAACATCTCTGAAGATCTTCAAAAAAAATTTGGCTGAAGTTCTCTGAAGAACCTCCCTGAAGTTCTCTGAAACACTTTCGGGAAGTACTCTGAAAAACTTCCCTGAGGTTCTCTGCAGAACTTCCCTGAAGTTCTCTGAAGAACTTCCCTGAAGTTCTCTAAATCAAGAACTCTAAATGAAGAGCTACCCGAAGTTTTTGAAGAACTCCCTTGAAGTTCGCTGTAGAACATTCCCGAACTTCTCTGCAGAATTTCCCAGAAGTTCTTTGATGAACTTCCATGAAGTTCTCTGGAGAACTTCCCTGAATTTCTCTGAAGAACTTCCCTGAAGTTCTTTGCAGAACATCCCAGAAGTTCTCCCAAGAAATTCCATGAAGTTCTCTAAAGAACTTCTTTGAAATTCTTTGAAGGACTTACCTGAAGTTTTGAGAAGAACATCCCTGAAGTTCTCTGAAGAACTTCCTTGAAGTTATCTGAAAAACTTCCCTGAAGTTCACTGCAGAACTTCCCTATAGTTCTCCGAAAAACTTCCCCGATGTTCTCTGAAGAACTTTCCAGATGTTCTCTGCAAAACTTGCCTGAAGTTCTATGACAGACTTCCCTGCAGTTCTCTGAAGAACTTTCCTGAAGTTCTCTGAAAGACTTCCCAGAAGTTTTCTGAAAGACTTCCCAGCAGTTCTCTACAGAACTACCCTGAAGTTCACTTAAGAACTACCATAAAGTTCTCTGAAGAACTTTCACGAAATTCTATGAAGAACTTCCCTGACGTTTTTTAAAGAACTTTCATGAAGTTCTCTGAAGAATTTCTCTGAAGTTCTCTGCAAAACTTACATGAAGTTCTCCGAAGGACTTACAAGAAGTTTTGTGAAGAACTAACCCGAAGTTGTTAGAAGAATTAACCAAAAAAACCCATATTGGGATATCAGCCTCTTATGTGCACTAGCGACAAACATTTACTACATAGTTCAAATGCAGACGTGCGCCACGCAGTGAAATAATTCTGAACTATAAAGTCGACCGGCTGGAAGACCAAGATTACTCGAATTAATTTCCTGAAAACAATGAGTTCTTACATGATTCAGATATCATAATACAGATATTACAAAAAGTTCACATGAACACTAGCGCCACTTAGCGGAAGAATTCTGATCTAATGTGGACACCATTCAAAAAGCTCTGACCCTTCGAATAGTTATCTTTTATTATATGTCAATAATCTCGAGATCCAGATTATACATTAAGTTTACATGCACACTAGCGTCAGGGAGTGAGATAATTCTGAACTGTTGAGTCGAGCGTCTGGAAGCTCATAATTTTACAACTAACTTTTCTGAAAACAGTAAACTTATACACGATCTAGATCTCGAAATACAGGTAATACACAAAGTTCACATGTATACTAGTGCCACGTAGCGGACGAGATCTGAACTAATGTTAACACCATCCTAAAGACCTTAATCAACCAAACATCTTTGTCGAAGACGCCAACTTGCTATATGTCAAGGATCTCGAGATTCAGGTTATTAAGTAAGTTTTAATGCACACTGGCGCTACATAGTGAGATAATTCTGAACTTTGAAGTAAACATGACCATTTTGTATGAAAATCGGGCTTTGGTCTTATTGTATTATCCGTCACTGTATATCATTTGAGACCACCAAAAAGGGAATCCGCGCATGTCGGGGGTTTACTGTACTATGTTGTATTATTTTGCTAAAACATGCTGCCTTCCAACGGTCATACCTTTTTCTGATGATGTTGGGTCGACACGCTTTCTTGTGCAAAGTTGTTTGTTAAAGTCTGAGAAATTTCAAAAACCGATTTGAGTGCTTCTCAAAATACATCAAAATTTCTATTTTTGATGCCAATTTGTGAAGAAAAATGCAAATCGAATAAGGTCAAAATACGATATTCGGTGGTTTTGGGACCCAGGCTAACGGAAACTGGGTGCTCTGGGTCTAAAAATCTCTGTCAACCAGTGTTATGTGATTTTTTTTTTTTGGTGCAGTTCACGGATCTGGGCACGGATTTTTTTTACCGAGAAAGTAAAACTTTTGTGCGGATGATGTAATGATGAAGGCTGTACATTTCTAGTTTCACAATCAGTTCAAGTAAAACATTGAACTTATGTTTTCAAGTGAAGAAAAAAGGTGGTCACAAGATTCGTTACGATTCGTTAAGATTAAAAAAAAATGTGGCAGATGGAAGCCGAATGAAGGAAATTAATTTGGACACCCACGTAAAAAATCCTACTAAATCTAAATCTACCGAGTGCTGTGTCCTCAAACGCGGCGAATGAGACAAAATGTCAATTCTCACTTCAATGGCGAATGACACGCCTCACTCTATTCCGAATGTCGAGTTGTGTGATTCAATGCGTTCATTTTTTGAAGAAAATGAAGCAATGCACCGTTTGTTATGATGAGTTCATTTGAGAAATGTCAAACTGGCTAAGCTTCACGATCATGTTCCAAACCTCCCTTTTTTCAAACATCTATGGTTCAACAACAATATGGTTTTCTTTGACTTAAGCTTCATCGAATATTTCCGTGCATGGAAAGATCTCTTCTGATTTCTATTGAACATTGTGGAAGATTAAATTGCGGGATCTGCTAAATCGTCATCTTTTGCCCCCGATGTTCAAACTTTCAGCAGCGATGCGAATCTTTGCTAAAGGGAGCTACCAAAATGGCGTTGGCAACGATCTGTTTGCCGGAACGGTGCAGTCAATGCTATCAAAAGCATGTCAGCTGTCAATGATATTTTTGACGCTGACATTTTCCCGGATGCTTAACAAATTTCTTTGTTCGAAACTGAAATTGAATGCAATTGAACGTGCATTCTAGGCCCCTTTATCTCGGGTGTTGTAGGATGCGTTGACGGTACATACGTCAGGCTTTTCATGCTTTTTTGAGATATTCAGCATCTTTATTACATTAGAAAAGGATTCCATAGTTTCACTGTAATCAATACTGAATTGATGACATATTATTAAGCTTACATTTTTGGTACATGGTAATCAACAGTTTGAGGAAAGAAAGTCGTTTTGTTTACTTAATATTGATTCATTAAACTTTTTTGTCAACTGCCTTGCCTACGATCTATAAGCCATGCCAACCTATTTTTTGTCTTCTTCGAAAAGCTTCTTTTTGATAATTTGCGTTCAGCGATTTCCTGTGGTAAAATTAGTGATCAATTAAGGCTTCTCTCTGTCAGCCAGCATATAATCATAATGGATGGAAAAATGAACGCAAATCCTAGAAAAGCTGAAAGCGGCCTTTGAAGTCATTCTTAGAATTGCTGCATCCGTTGCCAATCAAATGTTGCTGCACAGTGAAAGTTTGAATTGCAATTCATTGAACAGATCAAAGGAAACCACGGGAACGCCGTTTCAAATAGCTCATTAATTATTTTTTGTTACTGACAAAAAGATGCATCAGAAATATGTTTAATATACACTACTTTACTGTCCCATAAAATTAAATCTTCACAGGACAAACATTTTGAACTATTAAAAGTTTCGACAAATTTCCCCTCGTTCGATTTCAAGCCAAAGTAAACTTCAACATCGAAATCGTTTGCATTCTTGTATGCTACAGACCTGATTTACGCGTTTATTCGCTTAAATTTACATGAAATATCGCGTGTATTAATTTCAAACCTAGGGTTCAAAATGTATATAACAGGTAGCACAGGAAATAACAGGATGGCAACGGTTGCTAATCAGTAAAATAAATGTGCGTAGAAACACAACGGATGCCAATGCTTTATTTCCTGTAATATTACATTTTATTATTAGGAATTTGCATGTTGAGCTCGGTATGTAAAAACGGCGTATGGAGTAGAAGGATAAACCACGAGCTGACGCAGTCTATGGCGAACACAGTATCCAGAAAGTCGCTTAAGCTGGAAGGATACAATGGGCGGGTGTTGTAAGAATGTCGGGAAAACAACTCCGCAAAAAATGGCGTTTTCCTCGAATCCGACCGGTACAAGACGCAGAGGAGCGCAGCAAGCTAGGTGGTTAAACCAAGTCGAGCACGACCTTGGAAGTGTGGGACATTCGAGAAACTGGAGACAAGCAGCCCCCAACCGTGTTTTATGGAGAAATATCGTGACGCAGGTGCGGTCCTAATAGAACGTTTGACCAGCATAATCATGTAATAAATGTTGAGCTCCAACATCTTGCCTTTTCATTTTACAACAAGCCGTAGGCGTTTTATGAACTAACTTTTTCTTGATGCATATGGTTCCAAATATGTTTTTGAAAGATTCACGAGTGTGACCTTTTGTGCTTCCAATTTTACCGAGCATGTATCCCCATGTAAAAAAATCCAAATGGATTGAGATGTGGTGAAGAGGAAGTCAATTTTTGTGATGATATGAAATGGGGCAAATTTTAGCGACACCGGTTGATTGATGAGAAGGGGCAGAATCCTGTTAATAGCAGTAGTTTTCGTTGGAACGAATTTTGAAGCATGGAGTTACAAGTTATTCTCCAACACATGTTCGATGTAGTAATTTGTGCTGATTTTTATTCCTGACTCGATGAAGTAGAGGAAGTTTGACATTTATCGATAAGCAAATCTGACAGGACTAGAAATATTGAGCTAATTATTAAATTATATTCAAATACTAGAGATGAAAAGACAAATCTGTGTCACTTGTTAACCATCAACAAATAAGTAAGATAAATAAAGATCATTTTAAGTTGGTAAGTAAGTTGTGATTCGCACACATATTGTAGCGACCTTGTTTTCATGAAACACAGTACCGATAGGAACATTGCTTTACCACCAACAATAACAAAAGCGGCAATCAGTTGTTGCTGTGAAACAAATTACTGATCTGAGTAGTTATGACATTCGTTGTGGATAGACTTCCCCCCCGAAAAAAAAATGCCCGCATGAAATCACACACTGAACAAAAACGAAAACTATCTTAGGCAAACTTGCTGTCAATAGATTACCATATCAGGAAAAAATAAACAATATATGCGTTTAAGGCCTGAATTTCAACCCAGAACATCCTGAACATGAAAAAGTTCGGAACTTAGGATCTACAGTTGTAAATGTAGCTTTTTCGACATGCATTCAACCACGTCAACATTCATTTTAAGATAATCTGGGAGGTTCTAGGTCATCCAAACTTTTCTTGGGGTCATAACTTCTTTTAGCTATGAAAATAATTTTTTTTTTTGCTTTACAAATTGGCGATATAAATTCAATAAAGTTTATTGAATCTTTTGAAAGGCCAACCAACACTATGGGAAAATCTGGGATGTTCTAGGTCAATCAAGCTGTCCTGAAGTTCAGAACTTAGGATCTACAATTGTAACGATGGCTTTTTCAGCTATACTAATTTACGATATGTGTTCAACCATGTTCATTGAGTCCTCTGGAAGGTGAGATAATATGGGCTGCTCTACGTCATCCAAGCAGTTCTGGAGCTCAGAATTTGGGATCTCTAGTTGTAACTATAGTTTTACGGCTAGACAAATTTACGATATGCATTCAACTACATAGATAGAAAATCTGAATTTTCATCATGATGTGAATTGTATTTACTCCCACACGAAGCAGCAACTTGCATGAAATAGTTGTAATAAAGACGAGCTTTTGTATACGACATTATCGGCATTGTATGGAATGTCCCAGATTTTTAATGTTAATTGGTAAGTCTAGTGATGCTTCGTTTATGTGCACGATATTAAGCAGAAATTCACGCTACTTTTTCGAGTTGTGCATATTTAATGGATCTTCTGGAAGGTCAACCGACGTTATGATGAAATCTGGGATGTTCTAAGTCATACCAGACTGTTCATTAGTTCATTACTTAGGATCTTCAATTGAAACTGTAGCCTTTTCAAATATAAAAATATACGATATCCCACGTAACAATTTTAGTTTTATTCCAGCCGTATAACACCTCTCCTGGCTTTGTTGATAAAACTACAATCAAAACTGTTTTGTCTACCAACACCTCCTCTATGCTTCTTTAAAGCCGAAATTTGTACAAAATGGCCCACTCTATAGATGGTTGTGAAAACAAGTTAATAAAACCTTTATAAGAACATAAAGATTTTGAAAATGTTCTAGTGAAAGATGTTATGACCACTTGATAACCTTCATAAAACCTATTGGCTGCCATGAAAACCAGAATGCGGCCAAATGGCCACAGCTGTCAAACTTCAATGTGAAATTGAGGTTGGTTTTTTTGTTGTTCTGCTTTGTTCGATTCTCTGCTGAAAACTTGACTTATTTTGTGGATCGTGTCGGGTCGCGAGCATCTATGCTCTTAGTTTACTAGTTTTTTGTGCTGATTATGGAGCATTAAAAGTGATATTTGCGTGTATAAAGTGCAGAATACCTCGTCGTGATCGCGGAGTGTATCGAGGATAGGAAGAGAATTGTTTTTTACTGCGTTTTTATCGATTCCAATGTGGCCTATTTCAGTTTCTTTTTGTTGTTTAGGTTGCGATGTTTTTTTTTCGGTTCCCGAATTGTGATGTGCGATGTGCGTTTAGTAGAGAAAATATCACACATACATGTGTGTGAATTCATGCTTTCCCTCACTCACTCGCCCAAGCAGCAGCCCGGCAGCATATTACATCAAATGTGTGCGGAGAAACTAGCAAAGGAGTGACAGAGCGTCGTGAGAGAGGAGAGAGGCGGTAAAGTAATGTTTGATGGTTGGAGATAGTGAGACCGCTCAGAGTTATTGGGAAATGTTAGTCGGTCAATGTGTGAGTGTACTAGTGCATGGGAAGAGATCGGTCTCACCAGAGCAGAGATCGCCTGCGAAACGATGTACAAGCACAGGTCTTGACTTACCACCACGATGCCTTGTGTGAGTGAATTGTCCTGTAAGTGTGGACGGGAATGTCAGGCGAAGCTGCTGGCCTCAACACACGGACTTATTCAGGATTAATGTTTGCAATTGAAGGTTAAGGTATGTTACAGTCGGTGGAGACAGAACAAGAGATGTGCAGGTCCACCTCGCCTCAATAATTGTTTGCAGCATTCACTGTTATTAATTTCCTACCCACAGACATAGTTGAGATGTTGGAAAAACGTTGATAGGGTGAGTGGTCTAATATTGGCCATGCTTCTTTATTGGTTACCTGGACACATTTTCAGATGTAAAAATAAGAAAAGGGAAAAAAGGAAGAAAAAATTTGGCTCTTTATTGGTAAACTGTGAGACTCTGGATTAACACTAAACTTGATCACTTTTTGAGGAATGAAGGGTGAAAGGCTGAGACACTTTTTCGGACCGTCTCTGGTGGGCGCAAGCGGGTGATAAGTGTCTCTATCTATCGCAGAAGCCAGAGTTGTGTCTGGATTTATCGAAATATTTACGTACCTTTTCTAGTAGCAACCTTTTAAAGTTAGAGGTCATAAGCGAGTTTATTTTTCTTATTGATTCTGATTACTGCAACCAAGTGCCAATATCTAGAACTAGATTTTAGAGTAAAATACCACAACCGTGCCCTACGGCAGCAGCTGCGGGTCCAGCAGGACTTGGCCATTTAGGACATCGAGGAGAACTGGTTTGCAAAACAACAAATAATTTATTTTTACCATATTTTGAAGACAATATCTAATATCCTGTTTTATTTTGTCTACTTTGTTTTGTTTTGTTTTTCGTTATGCTTGTCTATTTTCAGTCACATTGCAGCGGTCCATTGCTTTTGGTGGATAGTGCTGCATACTTTCAGCGTATCGTTAACCAAAACGAACCCTGCTGCTAACCTTTTCCCAACTATCCAACATCCCAGTGATTTCTCGTGGAAGTGCAGAGGATTTCTCGGCTTCCTTCAAAGCGAGTATCATGTCAACACGTTCCTTCCCATTCCCTACTTGACCAGCATTCGGACACGGCCGGCGCCGGTATTGCTTTATAATGGGTCACCAGTTTTTACACATTGAAGATGTACGTTAGTCCCAAACATCATCTGTTGGTTCTTTGTGTAAATACAGCTGATCTGGCAATAACGGAATTGCATCCGTGGGCGGTCAATCATGTTCATGCTCATGCTCATGCTCTGCTTTGTTCGATTCTCTGCTCTTCTGATTAATTTAGCAGTAAAAAAGAGGTCTAGTGTTGCCGGAAATTTTGTTTGATAGCAAAATATCCAAAACAAATTGTGTTTTCTACAGCGTATTATGCTCCAAATTATATGCGCATTTATTTTTATGGTGAATATTGGCGCGATAAGAGCCAAAAATTAATGCGCCTCGGAGATTATGCGAATTTACAACAACATAAATCAAATTAAAACAAATACATTCGATAAATTAATCACGGATTTCCTGAAAAGTGCTTGGGATTGTATGACATTATTCCGAATTTCCGAAATAAGTCTCCGATCTACAGTTTATTTGCATAACATTGAAAATTTGATGCATTTATTTTTCCACAATTCAATTATTCCTTATCTTTCAACATGGCGATTGGTAAAAAATCACAGTTTTGCCATAAAGCCAATTTTTCTTCGCAATGGCTATTATAAAACTATTTGGTCTTATGGTGACTTTCTTCAATGCCAATTTGCCGTTTAATGCATTAACTGGAGGCAAAATGGTTTTAAAATGCTTTTTCAACTGACCATAATAAGATAATATCAATGTGTCCTAAAGCGGCATTTCAATACAGCATTTTACGAGTTCATAAAGTCGAAATAAAACCTTTGATAGGAGTAAAAGAAATTTGAGAAACAAGGTTTTAAGATCGTTGTAAACAAGCTGTGTAGGTTTTCATTAACCTGACTATAATATGAAACCTATTGGCACCTCTTGGTGCCATAACAAAACCAAATTGATTTCAAGTGGCTTTCATAAAACATTTATAAAACTTAATAAAGCCGGATGGTGTTAGCAATGTTACTTGGGATGTATTCAACAAATCTTCATTGGATCTTATGGAAGGGCAACCGATATTGTGAGATAATCTGGAATGTTCTAAGTCAGGCGTTTATTTGACAGCATTAACAAACACACAGATGTCAACCAATGTACTTGTCACGTTCATCTGTGTTCCTACTGAACTGTCAAACTCAAATTGCGCAGTAGTTTCCATAAAAAATGTCGTACAAGCTGGATTTACGAGCACAAGTCGCCAACCTTTTTGGACGGCTTAGTACAAGTGAAATTTTGAGCGTGTTCAAAGACGAGCCAATATAAAAATCAACAATATACCGTGTTTTTAAAGATTGTCCTGATGGTAAAGAACCGGAAAGTAAAAAGAAAAGTGGTCGCCCAACAAAATTGAGTGCCAGAACAACGAAAAAACTGCTGTCAAGCGCTGAAAACAAGGTTGGCCAATCAACACGCAAATTAGCACGAAAATTTCAGGTTTCAAACATGACAGTCCATCGGATTTTGAGAAAACATAACGTTATCTATCGGAAACGTCAGCGTGCACCAAAATATACACAGCAACAACTCGAAAAAATACCAAAATGCTGCCGTGCACTTCGTCGCGAGCATTTTGCAAATGGAAAGCGCATAATTTTGGATGATGAATCTTACTTCACGTTTTCGCACCATTCTGCGTAACTAAACCCATATAATCCTCACAGAAACTTTTTTCGGTGCATTATGGAGATGGATAACTCAAATTGGTCATTGGTTACGAGTTTCGAGAACCACTGATGTGATTCTTGAAATTGGAAAGTTCTGCTAGAATATGTCGGACAAAACTGATGATTTTCGATAGGCGCTTGGTGCGGCTTGGCAGAACCCCGATCAATTGTAACTGTAGCTTGTTTAGCTGCAAGGCTTACTTAGACTGACCTAGATTATCCCAGATTATCCCATAATATCTTTTGACTTTCCAGAAGGTTCAAGAACATGGTTGAATACATATCGCAACTTTGTATACTTGGAACATCTACTGATACAATTATAGACTCTAGATGATTTTGTGCTCAAGAATAGTTTGAATGACCTAGAACATCTCAGATTATTTCTAATTGTCGGTTGAAAACATATCGTAACTTTGTGTAGCCGAAAAAATACAATTACAACTATGAACCCTAAATACTGCACTCAAAAACAGTTTGGATGGTCTAGAACCTTCCAAATTATTGCATTATATCTTCTAACCTTTCAGAACATTCAATGAACATGGTTGAATACATATCGTAATTTTGTATAGCCAAGAATGCTAGATCATATGTGCTGTACTCCAGCACAGCTTGGATGACCTAGAACATCCCAGATTATCTCATGGTGTTTGTTGACCTTCCAGAAGATTAAATGATCATGGTTGAGTAGATATCGTAAATTTTTATAGCTGAAAAAAAATACAGCTACAGCTATATTCAGAACTTTTCTGACATATACCATTTGACTCAGCTCGACGTGATCATGAAATGATATGGCCAATGTGGTTTTAAATGTAAATGTCACTCATAGAGGGGGCGACCCCGGCGTAGTAGTTAGCATCCATACCTCTTACGCCAAAGTCACGAGTTAGAACCTCACCTCTGGACAAAAATACCAAAAGGTATTTGAGTGATAGAGGGGAGATGAACAGCGGGGAAATTGTAATAAGGAAAAATTTGTAAGATAATAGGAGGGAAATTTATAAATTGAAATTTTTTTGGGGATTTTTTGTGGTTTGGAGTGGGAATAAAAAAAAAGGGAAAGAGACAGATTAGGTTTTATCCTTCTTTTCGGTAGATGCAATATGTAAAATGATTGAATTTATTTTTGTTGTATACAAAGCAATATACATACAACGCAATGCCTCTTTCCTGTCAATCGGATGTTTTGAAACTGTTTAATCTTGATTCTACTGCCATGCAATTAATCTTTATTGTGTGGAGTATGCAACAATGAAAAATATACATTATTTTTTGCCCCAATATTGGAAAGTTAGGATAATGTCTATATCACTCATGCATTCGCGAGTTTGGATTCACTGGAGGTGACAACTCTATCGAATCTCTAATAACCCATTTCTAAACGCGAGCAATTCGAATTACAACTAATTCCGTTTCATAACAATTTAAATGTCGTCATCATCAAGAATCTACTGGTGGTATGCTGGTTTAATGCGGCGTATAATTTTTTTTTTTGATACTATCATAATATAAATCTTCTTATTTTATTTTTTTTCTTACCATTGTTTCCAACCTTAGTCACTTTCTTAGGTGGTTTTTTTGTGCTTTTTTTTTTTTTTTTTGTGGGGGCGGAAACCGGTGTAAATAGGTAGATCGTACCCTGCAATCCAGCCTCACAGTGGGCTCTCACGTGAGGGGAACCATAGCAAGATCAAAACGATCGGATAGGGGCGGCGGGGGCTTCAATGGGGGGGTGCGGTGGTTGTGGTAGGGAAGCGGAACCTATGTTCACCATAGTACATATATTCATCACATTCTGCAGTCATCCAACTTCAAACGTAAAAAGATGTTTAATTTCTCCAATAAACGGACGCAGTAACCAAAAATATATAATCCTGGCAAATAAAATTAGGTCTTGAATATAATTAAAAGCTACAAAAACGTTTCGGAGACTTAAATTTCGTAAAAATAATGAGCAGTCAGATTTTCAACACAATTTCTTACCTTTGCACTACAAATTCGTCGTATTGATCTAACCGTACTAGGGAATATACACGACCCAGACTCCAAGTTTTCTCTTTAATTCCACTTTATCCTCACACATTTTCGTTGCGTAATTGCACAAACCATAAAAATCTCACTTCACTTATTACACTAGCCACACGAGAATCTACGAATACGTGATAAAATACGAGAAAACTATGGGATTAATTTTCACAATAATTTAAATACGCTTGCACCTATTCTGAACCGTGTTTACAATCGACATAATCGCATGATGTTGCCAAACTATTTTATTATGACTCTTATTCGAATGAAATGGGTTTGGCAGTACATCAATATCACCTGTTGTGTGGGAGTGCTACAAATCGCCCAAAGTTAAACTATTTTATTTTTCCATAGATTAAATAAATAATAACATGCTTCTAATTGTAGATTTTTTCAATATTTATCGAGAAATAAAATCCCACATTTAATAATATTTTTCCATCTCTGTTGAATTTGGCGGCACTGCTCACATACTGTATAGCATACACATCAACACGCACACTAGTTCAATTCATAGAGCATTCTATGCCCAACGTTATGGTGAGTCTTGTTGTCAATATTCTCATGGAAGAATAACAAACAAACCCTTTCATTTTGTCTTGGTTATATGCAGGCTATCCAACACAATTAAAGTGCTGTCGAATGATCTACTTCATGCGAGAAATTTAATTTTGGGTGTAGTAGTGGAGAGCGTTAACTTGTTTATATTTTTTCATGATTTTAATCAGTACGATTAACATATGTACACAGATGGGATTAATGTTTTTCGTGATATTATTAAAATAGGTACATAGCAGTGGCAACTTTTCCGTATTAAATTGGAAGAAAATTATCAGAATCGAATGTTTTGTGCGTTGCTAAACGATTAACGGTAAGTGGACGATGAAATTGTGAATAACTTGTGTACTTAGTGTTCGGTATTCAGTGCATATTCACCGATTTCCACTGGAGGTCTGCTTATTGAGCTCAAGATAGGTACCGCTTCCCTACGCAAAATAAAAACGCCCAAGCGTTAAATCACTCGAGGATCACAAGTTTTCAAATAAAAACAACGAAATCACATCGAAAAAATACACGTCAAACTTGTTTAACCGCACCGCCCACCCCCGCGTTTTGACAACTGAAGAGCAAATGTATGCAAATCAAAATAAAGGAACCGTTCTGCATGCACGTATCCACAAAATGATGGGTTTGTAGGGTTTTCCCTACAAATTTGGGCCAAATTTAGAATATGAAGGTGTTAACGTTAATACGCACATGCTTATCAGTTCCACACTTAAAATCTCATAAAATCGAGTCCCACGAATAATGTATCACCAATTAAGATTATCGCTAAAGTGCCGCATAATTCAACTTCCCCTCGTTGAGACACGGAAAGTATAATCAAACTTCAAAAAGGACTTCCCTCATCCTATCAACTCTAATCAGCTGCTACGAGAAGCCATTCAGCATTTTCCGTTTCGCAGCCGGTGCCCGGAGAAAGGAAAGTTCAATTTCCAACCCCGTCACGCTGCACTGTCTGTCACTCATTGCCAATCAGGCGGTCGATGAAGCTCTTATTGGAGGAGCGTGAAAATTGAACCGAACTGATAGAAGGGGAACAATTACGTTACACATCCACCGGGGTTTCCGATCCCGCCGGGTTCGTCGGGCGAATATCAGTTTGCCACTTCTGGCAAGTGAAGTAGACGAATACGATGTTTACTTACGCATATTTCGATGGAATCTTACCGTTCGGTTTCCCTGCAAAGAAAAGGGGGGACAGAAAGATACTTCAATTAGACGAGCTTATTTGGGTGAAATCGATTGGATTTGTGGGAAGGGCTTTTGCGGCGGGTTTGTTTACAGCTATAAAAGGAGTAAATAAGTATCTGTTATGAATGTGTAAACTGAGAATGTCGCTAATTAAAATCCTTGTGTGTATTTGCTTTTGCTAAGCTCAATCTCATTTTCCAAGTAGATTGAATCCTTTGAGTTCATTGCTTCATTTTATAGCAGCTTTTAGTTTCCTTGTGGTTGTCATCCTTTTGTGGTTCTACAGAATCAATCTTGAGTCGATCTATGATCTGGATGGTGGTTCGGTGCTTACCCGAGTAGAGAATCAAATCCCCAATGCCTAAATTAGTACCTTGTGTGGAAAAATCTCCAAATCGAAAATCATTTTAACCTGAGAGGACTTTGGGTACTTCGGCCGGTCAAAGAAATCATTTGATTTGCAAATTCTCTCAGCTTTTATCATAGGATGATCTCAAATAAAACGGTAAAAATGTGATCTGAATATTGAATTTAAAGCAGCTTAAAACTTCATACAATTACGTCAAAAGCCTTGATGATGAAAAGTGCTTTGATGTATTTTTTTTCTATTCGGGATGCTCGGCATGTGAACGCAGTGTGCGACACCGTTCGGATCGAAATTTGTCATTAGCAGACATCTATTCGTCTGAATAGATTCTTTGGACGAGTACACGATGGAACGAAATTGAATTTCTTTATCCACAATTTCCATTTCCTCTGCCGAATACCTTACTATTTCTACTGAGCGTCTACTCCAAAGAGTGTTCCCGAACATGTCCTGACGTTTACTTTTTTTTTACGTAAATTGGTCTGTTGTGGGCAAAACAGCGTTCTTCTATACTTTACGCACATTTCCACGGCGATGTTATGCCGTAGAAAATGCCTTCGCAAAAACGGAATCAATCGTTCTCGACGATTTGCATGCTCCTTTCCAGGGTTTTCATTTTCCTCGTTCAAGGACTAGATGGGCCTTTGTTCGAAAGAAGTCTATGTGCTCCTCGATGGAACTTTTTCGATTCAGGTCAAATTGGGGTTTAAGTCTTTCAATGCTCGTAAGAGCTCACTTCAGTTTTCAGAATGCTCACCAAAGTTGACAAAGAAAATAAAAGAAAAATGTGCTCACTCTGATCATAAATTTGAGGTATCTGTCACAACCTCGTATTTGTTTTTGTCTCTTATTTACTTCATTCGATTATTATTTTGAATTAGCTCCAAATTCATTATCATCATCGTCCAAATTGGGATACTTCCCAAGCAACCGCTTCCCACCCACTGGCAGGCTGTGTTAGCGATTCACAAATGCCCCAGCTGCCAACATTTGCAATTTACGAGCCTCGCTGGGTGATGGCGAGCACACACGAAAAACCTGTAACCATTTCCCCCCTCGTCATCTGAGAGAGACAGAGGAGATCAAAAGCATATTAATGTGGTAATAAAAATTGAGCTCACGAAATCGCACGCCCACCTAGTTTCAGTTCCGCAACGCTCGGTTGAGGGCAACGCGAAAGGGAAGTTCTTAAATTTGGTTCATAATTATCATAACCATCGCTTCTCCGCCGCTTCCGAGCTGCAAATTGATGGTGTGGTACATGACAAAAACAACCCATATTGTACTCGTGGGAAACGGAGCCCTCTCTCCGTTTCGAGGTCCGTTTTTTTGCTGCCACCGGTGTGCAAATACTTTGCGGGAACTTTGCTCGTGAATTTTTAATGAAGGTCGAATTACATGTAAAATGGCTGGTGTTAAATGACTTTGAAAGTGTCTCATCCGCTCACGAGAGCCAATCATACACGCTGGCGATTGGCGATTCCACACCTGGGAAATATTATAGCAAATTAATCCAAAGGATTGGTACAACGACAGAAAAATCAACTCGTCAGTTTATCTGCTGAAACAGCGCACGGTCTGGCGTGATGATTTTAAGGTGAATTGCTGCTCCGTGTATTTTTTCCTATCTTTTATCTCTCTCTCTCGCAAATATACTTCGCTGTTTCAAATTGATAAAACTCGATTGTTCGTGAATGAATATCAAATCGAACAACATCAGATTGCTCACAGCAAGTTAGCATCCAAACGGATGTGATTAAATATTCAATATCTAGTACAATTTTTTTTTATTTTAGGACGATAGTTTCTCTAAGATGAGAGCATTGCTTAACATTGTAATTGGCATATCTCATTCTCATGCAGAGGTCGGAAGAAAATTTTCACTATCTAAGCATTTGATGCCGGAAAACCGTACTAGACTCATCGAACAGCATAAAGAAGATATTATTAATCGTGTGTGTGTGTGTGTGTGTGTGTGTGTGTGTGTGTGTGTGTGTGTGTGTGTGTGTGTGTGTGTGTGTGTGTGTGTGTGTGTGTGTGTGTGTGTGGGGGGAACAAGGGGGTGGGGGGGGGGAAGGGGGGGGGGGGGGGGGGGGGGGGTGGGGGGGGGGGGGGGGGCTGGGGGGGGGGGGGGGGGGGGGGGGGGAGAGAAAGAAAAAAAAAAAGGGCGGGGCCTAGCGAGGTCCCCACCGCGTAAAACGGTGGAATCGGGCGTGAGCGACACCTGCGGTAGTGCTACGGCATCGGAGGCAGGTGGCACCAAGCTAGGCGTGGCCATGGATGGGCCAGGACTCATCCGGGCCATGGATAGGATGCGGGAAACCCTTCCTAAGGTGATGGAGGTCTCGGAGCAGTTGGATGCGATCATCGACTTTACGTCGTCGCGCAACAACATTGCGAAAGACCTAAAATTGAGCCTTCTTAGGCTACGCATGACAGTGCAGGCTGCATGCAAGGAGAGGGAGGAGCTGGAGGCCAAACTACTAGCCGAGCAAAGTGCCAAAGAGTTGGCACGGCTAGCGGCCACCGAAAGGGCGAGGGACATTGCCTCGAAGCAGACGCAGACGGAACCATCCGTCTCCGTCGGAGAGTCCACCCTATCCATGGGGGCGGGGACCTTTAAGCGGGCTAGGCAGTCCCCGGGCGAGACGGCACCCGGCGCTTCTAAGAAGCGCATCGTGTCGGAAGCCCCAAAGGGGAAACGAACCTATGCGAACGTGGCGGCGGGGTCAGAGGGTCCATCCTCGCGACCAGCTTTGGCTTCTCGCAAAGAGAGAGGCCCCGGCGCTAAGCCCAGCGCGAAAGGCACGACGACCAGCTCGCGTGTTGTCTCAAGCGCCGAAGGGGGCCCGTGCGGCAGGGCCCCAATGACAACAACAGCCATAACCAGCACGGAGGCAGATGCCAGTTCTAGGAGGGGGACAAGCGATGACCACAGGTGGGGCAGGGAAGCCCCATGGAATAAAGTGAGAAAAAAGAGGAATAAAACAAGAAAAGAAAAAGATAGGCGACAGGTGGCCCGCAAACGTAACCACGGAGAGGCCCTCATCGTTAAGACCGAGGCGTCTAAGTACTCCGAGGTCTTGAAAGCGATGCGCGGGGACGCTAAACTGGCAGGCCTAGGCGCCGATATGCGGAGTATACGCCGTACCCGCACTGGCGAAATGCTCCTGGAGCTTAAAAAAGCGACAACGCTTAAGGGCCCGGCGTATAGAGACCTGGCAAAACAGGCCTTAGGTGAGGGTGTGGAGGTGCGCGCCCTCGTCTCGCAGGTGACGATCCAGTGTAAAAACCTGGATGAGATCACCGAGGCAGACGAGATCTCCACTGCACTGAAGGAACAGTGCAAGGTCGAGGTTGCCGCCGCAGACATACGTCTGAGGAAGGGTCCACTTGGGACCCAGGTGGCAACCCTGAGGGTAGCGGCAGTCGACGCAGACGCGGCGTTGAAAGTGGCGAAGGTGAAGGTGGGATGGTCAATATGCCCACTAAGCCTGCACCAGCCGCCGAAGGCATGTTTCAGATGCCTAGAGAGCGGGCACATGTCCTGGGAATGCAAAGGCCCAGATAGGAGCAACATGTGCAGAAGGTGTGGCAGCACTAGCCACAAGGCGCGGGATTGCAAAGGTCCCCCCAAATGCTTGATGTGCGCCGGGAAACCGGACGATAAGCACGTCATGGGGTGGGGGGAGGGCAAGTGCCCGGCCACTAAGGGTATTCCAAGGAGCCAACCGTAATGCAGGTAACCCAACTAAACCTGAACCATTGTGAGGCAGCCCAGCAACTGCTGTGTCAGACAGTTAGCGAGTCGGCATCGGATATCGCCATAATTTCTGACCCATACCGCATCCCATCCGGCAACGGGAACTGGTTTGCGGACAGGTCTAATATGGCGGCATTATGGACGACGGGCAAGTACCCGGTTCAGGAGGTTGTGTCCATCACAAACGAAGGCTTCGTGGTTGTAAAAGTGAATGGAGTGTTCTTCTGCAGCTGCTACGCACCGCCAAGGTGGTCGATCGAACAGTTTTCCAATATGCTCGATCGGATGACAACGGAGCTAACTGGCCTGAACCCGTTGGTAATAGCGGGGGACTTCAACGCTTGGGCGCTCGAGTGGGGGAGCCGCCTTACCAACCCTAGGGGCCAGATTCTTCTGGAGGCCTTGGCTAGGCTCAATGTGGACCTAGCCAACGTGGGTACCAAGAGTACCTACCATAGAAACGGAGCGGAATCGATTATCGATATAACATTTAGCAGTCCTGGGCTAATTAGCAATTGGAGGGTGGATGATGGCTACACCCATAGCGACCACTTGGCGGTACGTTATTGTATCGTCCACAATACAAGGCAGCGTGCGGAAGGAGGAGCATCCACTCCATTCGCCCGCAGATGGAGGACGTCCTACTTTGATGTAGAGATTTTTAAAGAGGCGCTTGAGAGGGAACGAAACTTACGCGAAACCCAGGAACCTTGCGGCGAAAGACTCGTTATGACACTTACACGAGCGTGCGATGCGACCATGCCGAGGGAAGTCAAACCGAGGAATGGAAGATCGCCGGTGTATTGGTGGACGGAGTCGATCGCCGACCTCCGAAGAACATGCCTCCACGCAAGACGGAGGGTGCAAAGAGCGCGGTCAGACGCCGATAGAATCGAGCGTAGAGGGGCGCTAGTCGCCGCGAAGGCCGCACTAAAGAGGGAGATAAAGGCCAGCAAGCGAGCCTGCTTCGAGGGTCTGTGTCAGAAGGCCAATACGAATCCGTGGGGTGACGCCTACCGGGTTGTAATGGCCAAAACCAGAGGATCGGCGGCTCCAACCGAGCGTTCATCAGAGCTGCTGCAGGTGATCGTTGGGGGACTCTTTCCGAGCCACGACCCAAGTCCATGGCCCCCCGCCGCCGTAGATGTGTCCCATGACCAGCGTTCCAGTATCCCAGACCTTAACGCTGTCATAGCGACGGAAGGGTGGACGGCTCAGCCGAACACCCGTGACCACGTGGGCACTGACAACGGCACAACGGGGGTCGGCGACGAGGCGACGGTGACGAATGATGAACTCATTGCGATAGCAAAGTCGCTAAAGGTGAACAAAGCGCCGGGACCGGATGGTATTCCGAACCTGGCCATCAAGACGGCTATCTTGCTGGATCCCGAAATGTTCAGGGTGGTGATGCAAAAGTGTCTGGACGAGGGCGTCTTCCCGGACGCCTGGAAAATTCAGACCCTTGTGTTGCTACCAAAGACAGGGAAGCCACCAGGAGATCCATCGGCATATAGACCAATATGTCTGTTGGATACAGCGGGTAAGGTGCTCGAGAGGGTAATCCTCAACAGACTGACAACATACACGGAGGGTATAGGCGGTCTGTCTAATAATCAGTTTGGCTTCCGTAAAGGGAAGTCGACGGTGGATGCCATCCTGTCCGTCACCAAGACGGCCGAGGTGGCAATCCAGCGCAAGAGGCGAGGAGTACGATACTGTGCGGTGGTCACCCTTGACGTGAGGAATGCGTTCAATAGCGCCAGTTGGGCGGCTATCGCCGACTCGCTCCAACGCCTTCAGGTTCCTGGGTACCTGTACAAGATTCTCGGAAGCTACTTCCAGAATCGCGTACTGGTATATAATACAGAGGCAGGCCAGAAACGTGTGCAGATCACCGCAGGCGTCCCGCAAGGTTCGATCCTGGGTCCGGTGTTATGGAACACGATGTACGACGAGGTACTGCGGCTTGAGTTCCCGAGCGGGGTAAAGATAGTCGGGTTCGCAGACGACATCACCCTGGAGATATGTGGTGAATCCATCGAGGAGGTCGAGTTAACGGCCTCACACTCCATTGGCATTGTGGAGAGATGGATGAGCTCCAGGCAATTGGAGCTAGCCCACCATAAGACCGAGGTCACGGTGGTGAATAATCGGAAATCGGAGCAACATGCGACGATTAGTGCAGGTAACTGCACAATAGAATCGAAGAGGTTCTTGAGGTATCTTGGGGTTATGATCGACGACAAGCTGTCCTTTGTCAGTCACGTCGATTACGCTTGCAAGAAAGCCTCTATGGCTATATCGGCATTATCCCGCATGATGTCGAATAGCTCGGCGGTGCAAGGGAGTAAGCGTAAACTCCTGGCCAGCGTCGCCCTGTCCATACTTAGGTACGGCGGGCCGGCATGGATCACCGCCTTGAGTACCAAGAGCTACGCAAATAAGCTAGAGAGTACACACAGGCTTATGTGCCTAAGAGTGGTGAGTGCATACCGAACGGTATCACGCGACGCGGTCTGCGTCCTAGCGGGGATGATGCCAATAGGCATTGTCATAAAAGAGGACGTAGAGTGCTTCGAGCAACGTGGAACAAGAGGTATCCGAAAGACCACTAGAGCCGCATCCATGGTTAAGTGGCAGAGGGAATGGAACAACTCCACCAAAGGTCGGTGGACCCACCGACTAATCCCGGAATTAACCGGGTGGGTCGGTAGGCGACACGGTGAAGTGAACTTCCACTTAACGCAGATATTGTCTGGCCACGGCTGTTTTAGACAATACCTGCACAAATATGGGCATGCACAGTCCTCCGCATGCAGCGAGTGCGCGGGAGTCGATGAAACTGCGGAACATGTGTTCTTCGCATGTCCTCGCTTCGACGGCGCGAGATCCGGCATGATGGCCGTAAGCGGTCACGACACGACTCCGGATAACTTGGTCCAGAGGATGTGTCAAGACCGGGACGTCTGGGACGCGGTATGCGTAGCAGCCTCCCAGATCGTCCTCGATCTCCAACAAAAATGGCGAAACGACCAAAGGCAGGTCGCAGGGACCACCTAACTACTAAAGCCCTAAGTAGTTAGACATAGTGGGTGCTTAACAAGCACAATAGCCCCCTCCCCGAAGTAATACCGAAAGGTGGTTCCGGGGAGGGTCCAGGGCTAAAGGCACGGGTGGGTTTTTAGTGGGTCGAGGAGTTGGCACCCTCATCCCCACACCCTGAGTTCTTCAGGTGTCTGGTTGCAGATTTTCCATCCCGTCTAAAAAAAAAACGTGCTATTCTGCTCCCTGAGTAAAGAAGGTTGACACCAACTTGAAACGGCGAGTAGGCTAATGGTACGTTTGCCTCCGTCCCGGTAAAACCTTGGCAGGCCTCCGGATACGTTCATCATCTGTCCATCAAGTCGATGGGTATTAGGCTCGGATGTAACATTCCCGATCTACGCTGGTCTGGCTCTGGACACGCACCCCATGAAGGAACGTGTTTAACCCTCGCTTGGCCTCCCTGTTTCAAAGACAACCAAGAGATCACGGAAGCGACTAGGTACAACAGATGGTGATGGCGGTGCGGAGGGGGGACCCAATAGAATGGAGACACCAATAAATAAAGACGTAGTTGGAGAGAACGCAGACGCGTTCCGAAGAAGTGGAATGTTGCAGCGATCACCAGCTACACCGCTGGAAACCGCTGTGATACGGAACGAGCCCCAAGGAAGCCAGCGGGAGCTAGCGTTCCTGAATCAGCGAGTGCTCACACCGACCTCAAGCAGCAGCACTGCTCAAGAGTCGAGGTGAGGCGAAAAGTGAACGAGCTCTACGAGTTTTTCAAAGACGAACACAACGTGCACCTGAAGATTAAGCAACTGGTGACGAGCATCAAGTCTGCCGTTTTAGTTGCGGAACGTGAGCATAAGGCGCTCAAGTTGAGAGTGGAAACAGTCGAGAAGTCTCTGGCGGAAGCCACGGAAAGAGCAACGGCTGAACTTCTAGATACACCGAAGAGCCACCTGAATACTCGCTCAGAGAAAAGGGGCAGGGATACGCCAGGAGAAGAGGAAGTCCCGAAAAAAACAGAAGAATGAACTGGAGCGCTCTAGCAATTGGATAGATTACGGATGTCGCACTGTGTAGAGCCAGCAGGCGAAGATGAAGCGAAAGGAGAAGGAAGAAAACAAGGAACAGAAGAAGAAAGAACACCGCCGACCTCAAAGGGAGAAGAAAAAGGGCGATGCGTTGATCGTCGAAGCAAACGACAAGACATCGTACACTGCGCTTCTTAGAAGACTGAGAGAGCATCCGGAGTTGAAGGAGTTGGGCGAGACGGGTGAAGACCAGACGCACCCAAAAAAGAGAGATGCTGTTCGAGCTCAAGAAGGATCCTTCGGTTAAGAGCTCAGAATACAGGGAGCTCGTCGCGAAATCCTTGGGCAAAGAGGTCACCGAGAGAGCTCTTTCACAGGAAGCAGTGGTCGAGGTTAAGGATCTGGACGAAATCGCGAATGAAGAAGAGGTGAGGAATGCATTGACCGAGCAGTGCAACCTGGAAGTACCAGTGACAATGCGAATAAGGAAAGCGTTTGGCACCAGACGGCGGCAATCCGACTGCCAGTAGAGGCGGCCTACAAGCTGGTGGAAACAGGCAAGATCAAAGTCAGATGGTCGGTGTGCTCGCTGCGACTGGCTCCCCGGGTCACGCGGCTTTCAAAAGGGAGATCAGGCTTAGCAAGTCGAACTGCGTCAAAGAGCTTTGCCGACAAGATGATGCCGACCCATGGGGTAACGCCTATCGAATCGTGATGGCAAAGTTGAAGGGCCCGGCGACTCCCGTTGAAATGTGTCCGGACTAGTTGAAGGCGATCGTGGAAGGACTTTTTCCACACCATGACTCAACGTTGTGGCCGTCTACGCCATATGAAGACGAAGAAGCAGAATCCAATGGCTCACGGATCTCCAACAAAGAGCTCGTAATAGTTGCAAAGGGTCTGAAGGTGAAGAAAGCCCCTGGCCCGGATGGAATCCCCAATGTAGTGCTAAAAACCGCTATACAGGCGTTCCCTGAAATGTTTAGGATGGTGCTACAGAAATGTTTGGATGAAGGCTATTTTACAGATGGAAGGTCCAGAAACTGGTTTTGCTGCCGAAACCGGGGAAGCCACCAGGGGACCCAGCATCGTATAGACCCATATGTTTGTTGGACACCCTCGGAAAGCTACTGGAAAGGATCATCCTCAACAGGCTCACACAGTTCACGGAGAGCGAGAGTGGTCTATCGAGGAGGCAATTCGGATCCGGAAGGGAGTCTCAAAGGCGGATGCAATACGGACAGTCGTGTATAGTGCAAAGAAGGCATCCACACAGAAGAGGAGAGGAAATCGATTTTGCGCCGTAGTAACAATCGACGTGAAAAACGCTTTCAATAGTGCTAGCTGGGAGGCTATCGCCGTAGCACTGCATAGGATGCGTGTTCCCAGCTACTTGTGCAGGATGCTGAAAAGTTACTTCCAGAACAGAGTCCTGGTGTACGAAACGGAATTGGGCCAAAAATCAATCACGATTACGGCGGGGGTGCCGCAAGGTTCCATTCTAGGTCCAACAGCTGCCCAGTGGAGTTGAAATCGTTGGATTCGCTGACGATGTCGTGGTCACTATAACTGGCGAGACGTTAGAGGAGGTCAAGATGTTGACGGCGGAGGCGTTGGATACCATTGAAGCGTGGATGACAGGAGCAAAACTGCAGCTGGCCCATCATAAGACGGAGGTAGTGCTAGTGAGCAACCGGAAAGCCGTTCAACTAGTAAACATCAACGTCGGAGAACACGAAATTGCATCGAAGCGCGCGCTGAAGCACCTGGGGGTAATGGTTGACGACCGTTTAAATTTCAACGCACATGTCGATTACGCCTGCGAAAAGCGTAACCGGGATAAACTGAACAGAGTATTCCGACTCATGGCTATGCGGGTCACAAGCGCCTACCGAACGATTTCATCGGTGGCAGTATGCGTCATCGCTGGGATGATGCCCATTTGCATCACCCTGGTTGAGGATGTGGAATACTATCAGAGGAGGAATACAAGGAACGTGAGGAGTATCGTCAGAACGGACTCGTTGGCTGAGTGGCAGAAAGAGTGGGACAATGCGGGAAATGGAAGGTGGACCCACCGGCTCATCCCAAATGTGTCTGCGTGGGCGAATAGTAAGCATGGAGAAGTGAACTTCCATCTGACGCAGTTTCTGTCCGGGCACGGCTGCTTCCGGAAATATCTGCATCGGTTTGGTCACGCACCTTCGCCTCTCTGTCCAGAGTGCGGAAACTTAGAAGAGACACCGGAGCACATCGTCTTCGAATGTCCTAGATTCGAAGAAGCGCGCAGGGATATGCCTGGTATGACCGCCGACAATGTCGTACGCGAAATGTGCCGCGAAGAAGAGAAATGAAACGCTGTCGACCGGGTAGTAACGCGAGTTCTGTCCGAACTGCAGAGGAAGTGGCATAATGATCAACGTTCCAACGCCACTGGCTAGATCGGTTTCGGGAGAAATTCTTTCGCCGGGGAACTCTCCGCCGGAGTAGGCTAGATCCACTGCCGGGGACTAGTTGAGTAGATCTCGAAGCAGCACCGGACTGGGTCGTCGGGGCACCAGTGAACCGGACGCCTGGCTCCACCGGCATCGCTGGATTGACTTCGGCACCCTACCGGTTGGCCAGCGAATTACAGAATAATCGGTCTCGGAAGAATGTCCACCGCCGGGGAACTCTTTGTCGGTGTAGGCTAGGTCCACCGCCGGGGACTAGTCGAGTAGAGCGCGGACAAATACTGGATTTGGATTGTCGGGGCGCCAGCGAACCAGAAGTCAGTATCCACCCGGAATCGCCGGACCGACCTCGGTATCCTACCAGTTCGTCCATTGATGTGGGAGGACAATAATGTGCGAGGTTCGTCCATTGAGGTGAGAGGTCAATTAACCGATTACTTATATGAGCCAAAGGGCTCAGCATGACGAATGTCGATCGCTGATTGGCGAAAATCGGCATGATGGGAGCCAAAGGGCTCGGCACGAACGGAGCCAAAGGGCTCAGCTAAAACAAAATTATGAATGGGACGAGGTGCACATTGCACATAACACCTCCCCTCCGAAGTAATATTGCATGGTAGTCCCGGAGGGGAAGCTCAGGTGATGGTGAACTAGGAGAGTGTTTTTTAGCGGGTAGGCACACAGGTGAATCCCACACAGCGCCAAAACACAAACACTGGCATGTGCATGAACAATTACAGGCCAGTCTTTAGAAGATTTTTTGAACTCCTAGCTGCATGAAAAAAAAAACGTGCACACACGCACGCACATACACACAGAGATGTGCTCAGTTCGTCGAGCTGAGTCGACTGGTATATTACACTCGGCCCTCTGGGCCTCGGATAAAAAGTCGAGTTTTCAAGCAATTTTAATACCCTTCCTTTGGTGTAAGAAGGGTAAAAAGGGAAGTTGTAGAAATATACTATGTTTCAAATATTCAATACATAAAATGAAGTATTAGCCAATCCTATCCGTCAGTAACAGATGCGACATTATAGAATGCAAGCAGGATCGATTAGTGCGAGTTGTGTTTTCCTGTTTTGAACTGCAACGAATTATGTGCAATTATGTGCTCTCAGGTATTGTTTTGGTCATATCTCCATGAAGGATTATCCAATCATAATGAAATTTTGACCAATTATTTGAAAATTTTATAACTTTAATTTGGCGCTAACAAAACTAAAATCGGTACACAAATAGCTCAGTATGTAATTGGAGACTAAACTGTTGGATTACTATTATAATAGGCCATCAAGTACTGTTTCGTTCATATCTTCGTAACGAAATGTCCGAATGAAAAAAAAAAACAATAGCGTTCTATGGGAATGTTGTAGCTTATTTGCCGTCAACAGAACGGAAATCGGTTCACAAATGGCTGAGAAACCGATGTGACATTATTGCATGCATTGCAACCGGAATGATTGCGGCTGGGACGAATGCTGCCTTATTGTGGTCGAGTGTGGTTTGTTTGTTGGGATGTGATGATATATTCTGTTTATTCATTACGAACTTTATAATCTTTTAGTATCACTTGCCTATAAAGTACCTTTTCATACAAAAGTACTTTAGGCTTGATATCTCTTTCCCAAAAGCTTTCATCCCTCTGAACAATATGCCTTTGTAGTATACTTGGATCAGCTCCATCGACAAGATACAATACACATTCTGCGGCTCTTGCAATATGCATTGCGGTATGTACTTCTCGCAATCGTGGAGTATCTACCGCACTATCAATGATATCTCCATTAGTGTTAGGAGCTTAGTCCTTCTAATAATAAAAATGCGCTTCTTGTCAATGGATACACCTACAAAATAATAACGAAATCGTTACAAAGGTAGCAAAACAGTATGTTTTTTTTTAATTACCTTCCGGTATACAGCACAGAAACGGGTGACATGTGTCTATGAAAACAAAATTTTTCATAATACTTTGTTCCTCTTTTCCTTGCATTGCATCGATTAGAAATTTGTTACTGCCGATCATGTTGGAATATATTGCCCGAGAAAGAATTTTTTGCATTTTTTTTCTCTACAGAGGCTACTCCACGACTACGCATAACTTCGTCAACATCTTGGATTAGAAGTCGTCCTTCCGCGTACCTTTCTATGTCTGATGTGGCAAGTGGTGAATTCAATTTCGCTAAACACGAGATTGTGGAAATAATAGCCTTCGTTATACAACAGCGTCACTATCTTCGATCGTCGCATGTAAGAACCGCGACCGCTCAAGTAAACACGTTTACCGCCGATCAACTTCACAAGAACTGTAAAAAAATCTTTCTGCACGGTTGCTCGTTTTGCACGAATCAAGCTCTCCGCTTTCTGTACAATGGGCTCTATTTCCAGTCGGATGCTAGTGAACAGTTTTTCTTTTTCCAATATTTCTATTGTTCTGAAGTGCAATTTATAATAAAATGTCATGCTGTAATGGCAAAAAAAAAACAAATTGAACCTTTAATTGAGATCCATGCTCTCAAGACAAATGGTTCTGGAATGCAAAGCTGACTCCAAAGCGTGCTGAACCTATTAATAACATAAGAATGGAAAATATTGAATGTGATTGACAGGTACGTGATTTTAAGTGGCACCCCCTCACTTCGCTATTGTTAAATTGACAACATTTCCCAGGCTACGCCAACCATCGTCTCCATGTTTCAGCTGGCAGTCTTTTGTGATCATATCCCGAGCAGGAGAAAATAACATATGAATACCTAACTTCGATCTTGATAACTGACCTTGGTATTAAAGAGGTAAAATACCTAAGAAAAATACCTAAGAATTGCAAGCAAAATAATAAAACTTGATATTTCGGATACCTGGGAATACCTGAGAGGTACTATTTTGGTATTGTCTTACCTCAATTTGGTATTCGCATAATATTGTGGGAACAATTTTATGGTATTATCCTCAGATATTTTACCTCTTAATCTGGGCTCTTAAATACCAAGGCCAGTTATCAAGTTATTCGTTCCTGCTCGGGATGATTCGTAGAGGCGTGAAGTAGGAACTTGTGAGGACCGGAGGTTGGTCACACCTTCCTTCCTTATTGTCAACTCATCATTTGAAGCCCACATACATTATTTGATTTTCAGATACCTTCTAAATCCATAATCGAATAAACGACGTTTCAACACATGAGCTACACTCATTTTTACAAGGCAGTCAGGATACTTAAAATTTGAGCTATACTCTAGAGTTTTTAGAATCCTTGTTGGAAACTGATATTACGCAGTCCAATTGCAAAAAAAAAAAGAATATGAAAATACCAAAAGACGTAATCAAAGTTTGACCGAAGTAAATGACAATGTAGAGTGAGATATTGCATTAATAAAACCATATAATTTCAAATTTTCATCGGATGAAAATCAAAAGCAGTACCTTTCACAATTACTTGAAGAACATTGAACACTGTATAAAAGTCCTAAAAAATAGATGAAATTTAGGAAATATATGCGCTGTAATGCACCAAAAACTAGCAACATTAATTATGTTGATATCGAAATTCCTCTCCTCTCCCTTTCGTCGCTAGCTTTTTGCTACTAAGCCAATGAACAGTGCTCCATCGTAAAGGCCCCGGGGCTACAGTTCGTAGGCTTCTCATTTCACGTTTTTGGAGTACAATAGTCGGTAGGTTTCGGCCCGATAACTCTAAATTTTTAAATCTGAGCTTGCACAGATGGGGCAAACAAGAAATGGGAAGATCCCTGATGCTCGATTAACGGATTTTGTATGAGACTAGGACACCGGACTGTTTCACCTTAAAGAAGTATCGCATTCCGGATGAAAATTGCGCAAAACTTTTCAAAAGGAGCTATCTAACAATGAGATACTTTCTAGTAAACAATTCTCTTTCTTGATGATGTTGTTTTTGAGAAGGAAATAATTTCTCATCACACGTGAGGCTCTAGGAGTAGACGGCACTTTTTTTGCTAGAACAAAATTGTTAAGAGAAAGTATTGATAGTTCCGTTAGCGCACGGCAGGGTGTGAAGATTGAATAGAAGTAGCTTTGAAAATTGAGCGGAGGGCATTGCGAGGTAGTATTTCGAAACAAGCACACAATCTTTTGCCAAGCATCCCCTGCGGGGTAGGTCAAGGCGGGAACGAATGCACCACCTTGACTGGAATTCTCTTTCGTTAATAACTCAGTTATCCCTACATTTTGCGTCGAACATAATCTAATGTGGTTGTCCGTACCATGATCTCTCTTTCTGTGGATATAAATCGGTTGAAATTATTATAATTACATCGTAATGAATGAAAAAAAAAAAACAAAAGTTTTGCTAGAAATAATGGTTTCAAACTTTTTGATAAATTTTACTGGTTGAATTTCCAAATGAAAATTTCTTCCAAGCAAAGTTTTGTTAGTTTTATGTACGAACGTACTTTTTTCTCTCACGACCGAAGCGCATGTACCACAGCAAGCAGATAGCAACGTACTTTTATTACTCAGAAATTAAGAAAATATGTACAAAAATCTTTTGTGGCACTTCCATTTTAATTGTTGACAGTGTCCTACGATGGTTTAGGAGGTGTTTAATTACGTATGTCTTTAATATCCCATTCAAGTTCTATTTTTTTCGTTTTTAGTTTTTAATTTTTCGACAAAAACGACATCCTTTAAGGAAAGCAATTTAACCACCCTGATAAAATATTACATATTAAATGTTAACAATGATCTACGATGACATAGGAGATGTTTAAATACTATTATTTTCACTATTCCATTCAAATTCTCACTTATTTTTCAAAGGTCCACCCTAATAGCATAAAAGTGAGCAAACCCAAATGAAATATCATGAATCTAATACAGACAATGGCTTACGATTATGAAAGAGGTGTTAAAATAATATTGCTTGCAAATTTTTTTTTAAATTTTCGACAAAAGGGACCACTTTGTGAAAAAAAGTGGGCCACCCTAACAAAATATCACATATTACATGCTGACAGTGGCTAATAATTATTTAATAGATGTTTCCATACTGTTATATTCTATATTCTATTCAAATTCAATTGTTTTTTAAATTTTCATCAAAAAGGACCACCCTAGTTGAAAATAAGCGAACCACTCTAATGAAACTGCACACATAATATGCTGGCAGTTGCCAACGATGATATAAGTTATGTTTCAATACTATTGCCATGAATGTCTCAGCAGTTGAATTCAAATCATTCAAGTAAAATTGAATTCACTCCGCCATCTCAAAAATTGGCTAAGTCCCAGAAAGTCGATTTTTTCAAAATTTGTTTTTCGAGCTAACACCAGTTCTCGACGTTTCATGCATTTTGAAGACATTTGGCATCAAAAAAAAAAAAAATTTCGATTTCGGAATTTTCATGTACCCCTCCCTACCTTGGGAAATTTTTCATGGGTCAAAAAAGTCAAACTTTGACCGCTTTGGGGGTCCACTTAACGAAGTCCGATTGAGCTCAAATTTTGCATGGGGACTTCTTTTGAGGTGACAAAACTTTTGAGCACTACTGTTTTTTGAAATTCGATGGCCAAATTTTTCCAATACATTGGATTGGCACCCTACTGTACAGCGTATCATTTCGATAACGCTGCAGTGGCCGTTCAGCATGAAACGAATATGAAAATGAAAGACAGGCAAAACGAACAAATCGCCTTTCTCCCCCTTTCTGTGTGAAGGCTTTCGATGCTCGAGTTAAGGAAGTCTCAGTATGCCCTTTCAGTGGCGATCATTGACACTGTCGCCATCCCTGTCAATTGGATTTATTTGCATTTTATTTCTTTCTCGATATATTTTCTTACAATAATTATGCGATTAAATGAAATTTAATCAAACAGCGTGTAATATTTACGTGTTTCAGTATGAAAAAATGGTATAAACAAATGTTTTCTGATTAAGTGAAAGCTCTATCATCAGCAAGATGAAAATGGAATGAACTTGGCAGCCGCACTTTAATTCGTGCACATCGATAGAGACACGAACGAAGCGATGGGAAAAACATTGAAATCATGCAGTGCGGAGCTCTGTTGTGACGTTCGTTGTGTTGCTAGTTCATTGCGAGGCAACTCGGTGTGGATAGAAAATTTAAAGTTAATTGTTTCTTCGTCGCTCCGATGTTGTCGCTTGATGCTGATGTGACGCCCTGATCCTTACAGCATCCAAACATTAAAAGAGCGTCGAGAATTTGCAATGGTCTCAGTTGTAAACGATATCGTTTTGCATCGTGTTGATTCTGAAGAACTTTTATCAAAATTTAATTTTACATACCCAGTTGGCAACTAAGACATCGAAATGTATTTATATATTGCAAGCCATCATCCTACAAATTATGCTTAACTTGGGCCTTAAAATCGGATGATGGCAACATACAATATGCATTGCAAAACCATTGACTTTGCAACGAAGAAATCCAAATTGAAGCAATACTTTAATGATTAAACTGTGCATGAATGTACTAGAATATAAACCACTTATTGAAAAATATGTTCTTTCAATATATACCTAAGTGACAAAACATGTTATATTATTGTAACGGTGTACTTATCATTGACGTCCAATAAAATAAAATAAATAAATAAAAGTACTTCATATTTTTTCGTACAAAGAACAAAAAACGGGATCGATCTGATTCCATAATCGAGAACATAGATTTGTGATACCATGAGTATAACTTCAAGATTCAAGTGGAGCTTAAAATTCACACCCCATTTTTTTGTAACACAAAAACTCCCCTCTTGATTTGTTAAGCGAAATGATTTCTTTCTCGTTTCTACGATTTCAAGATTCGTGATTCTGTTTCTTCAAGAGTATCACGTAATATTGCTTTGTTGTAATTCTCCAGTAGCTAGCAGAACTCCAATGATAGAAAAATAGTACTTCCATGGTGCACGCGATGTGTTACACGGAGAAAAAGGGCTCATCGTTTTTATTTGTCTATTCTTCTTATATCTGTTATCAATAGAAAGGACCTTAAAGGGTTAGTTAAGAGTTATCCGAAAGTTTTTCGTAGGTTCTACAATTTTTTTTATAATTACATCTTTTTAATGTGTGAACAATCTCGATGACAGCTGAACATTCAGAGATATCCTTGGAGTGAGTTGCACAGGATACTCATCATTGTCATTATTAGGCGCATGTTCCCAACAACGCAAGGATTCAAACATTCGCATAGCAAGGTGGGAAATATCCATTTGAGTGAGAAGATAACACGAAGCGAAAGCGTGTTGCGAAAGGAACTGTCTAGCACTAAATCATTTTCCCATTTCGTCTATGGCTTGTCAGAAAACTTCAGCCATGCATGATCAATCCTGTGGGCATTCTGCCAGATGGGAACTTAATTTCTGTATCAGGTTTCATGTTTCATGTTTTATAGAATGTGTTGTATCAAGAAACGAATTCAAAATCTATTTCTGTCGGTTGCACTTTTACTTTGGTGGATAATAGAAGGTAACTAATAAATCATAACATTTTTATTATTCTTATCCATTAGTTACATATTGCTACAAACTGCGGCAAAAGGCAGCTGTATTCAGACTAAGAATTTATATTTAAAGTGCTCATCTCACTTATCAATGTATTCGACAAAGATTTTCCATTAGGGCCTAACTGACAAACGTAGACAATGGCTTTTTCTGCGAATTTCTCGTTACTGAAAACTCGCCTTATCAATCCAACACGGTCATTTCGAAGAGGAAAAATTTACCTATCCGATAGAATTGGATGCATACATGGATAGCCTTCGAGCCAGGAGAAATTTACGGAAGAAGCCATTGTTTACGTTTGTCAGTTAGGCCGTAATGAAATTTTTTGTCGTATTGATAAAAAGAAGAGAAATATTGTCATTGATAAAATACTTCCATTGATGTTATGGGGCAAAACATGAACCATACAAAAATTGTTATTATATTGAAAAGTGTCATGGAAAGTGGTGGTAAATGTACATTTTTCGCAATACAGTCGTCTTCAGCGAAATGCCCACACACTAGTAAACATTTTAGGCATCGTTCAAGTGAACGTGAAGGTTAGAAATTTAGAAAGATAAATATGTCGCCCTTTTTTGCCGACATTTTCAAACAGTTTTGAAATTGCATGTGACTGTAGTTGACTGTAGCCTTTATTTGGTAATCTTTGGTAATGAATCTATATATTAATAAATTTATGCCTCAACTTTTTTTTTAAATCATCGGCTGGTGGCAGCAGAAATGATTCGTCGCCTGTAAAAAACAGTACGAAAATGCCATCACATTTTCTCCTATGCCAGTTTACTTTTTCATGTGTTCAACTTGGTCGTAATGAAAAATGTTACATTATATGAAAATAATGTCAAAATACAGTACATTTATCACCACCGATCATGGACGGTTTGTCTTCGTCTCCGCATTTTTTTTTAAACGTAAATCTCAGTTTGTACCGAAGATACTGTTATGAATATATATCAATTGTTCATACCCATTGCTATACATTTTCGACACATTTTCAATGAAGTCAATCTACTAAAAACTGAAATAAATCTCTTCGAAATCGAGAGAAGAAAAAATCTAGAAATTTACGAAATATAAAGAAAATAACACGGCGTTCTGGTTCACCTTAATAATTACTTGTATCAATATGGACTTCCGGATATTGGGTGAAACTATGCTGATATCGCTTAGAAAAGTTGACGTTATATTAACCTTTTTGTCTATATTAAATCATATGATCAATCTTACCATATCAAATTCCTTGTAAACGGGAACCATAGACGAACCATATTTTAATTAGTGAGACTACACAGCATAGAGTTAGGATGGTAACCCGAATTGGTGGTTACGCGCTTCTCATGGTTTTAGATCAATCCCTTTTTGTTTTTATTTATTATTTTTACGTACAATCAAGCAGACAATATCAATAATGTCTATGGACGAATCATGCACACATAACTCTTTCTTTTTTCTTGGCATGCCATACTTATTACTTAACAACACAACTAGCTTCTAGTATGTTTTCAACTAAGAGTTCTAAATGCACATTGACAGTTATGAATTGATCGTAGAGAGCTATGAAAGATTATGGACGATAACGCCTTTCCTGAGAAACTGTTGAACAGTAACACTAACTGATAAAGGCTACGATTGATGGTGTGCAATGATCGAAACAAGAATAGCACCACCATTTTACGTACCGTAGAATTAACGTACAAAATATGCTCCATTCAGTCTTGAATGTTAGTACATCTGTATCGTCTCGATTTATTTTACTATGCTGGTAATATTGAGGAATATTTAAATTTAAGCCGAAGAATTCGTTAAACAAGTGAATGAAATAAAAATTACATCACCCTATCTTTCTATTGAATTCAGATTTTATTTAAAAAAGAATTCGAGCTAGCAATAATGTACCGATGGTTTTCTATGGGATTAAGATCCGAAGAACAAACTGGGAAACTCGAGAAACTCTATGTTTTTGTCAGCAAACAAGGCTTTAGTCAACTTGGAATTGTGAATAGCAGCATTAGCTTGCCGGAAAATGCAGTCTGAATTTAGCAAGGACTCGCCATGTTCGATTAATCTGATCTCTAGCATTTCTTCGTTGAGGTCTATGCCAATGGGAGGGTTTTCGTAATGAAAATACTCAGCGTACTGCCACCACTACCGGGTCTTTGCACAGGTCGTTCCAGTTCTATTGCCAGCCATTCAGACCATCAAGGTCCGTTAAAAAAAGTACATTTTCCATCCGTCCGTTTAGTTTTTGTGCAATTTCATTATTAGCAAACGATGTTAGGTCTTCAATTGGCATCTTAAAAAACCACCCATTTCACCCCACTGTGCTAACGATTTCGACCCGTGCACATCGCGTACAGCACAGTTGATCGAATCGTATAGTATTTGGCGCGCGTTTTTAAGCAGAACGATGCTGATGACGGTTCATTTAAACGCATTTACGGGGCTACGGCATCAATGGATATGCGTGATGTGCACGGGTCGAAATCGTTAGCACAGTGGGGTGAAATGGGTGGTTTTTAAAATGCCAATTGAAGACCTAACATCGTGTGCTAATAATGAAATTGCACGAAAACTAAATCATGACATAATAAAAAAAAATTATATAATATATATATATATATATATATATATATATATATATATATATATATATATATATATATATATATATATATATATATATATATATATATATATATATATATATATATATATATATATATATATATATATATATATATATATATATATATATATATATATATATATATATATATATATATATATATATATATATATATATATATATATATATATATACACGGTGTTCAATAAGTTCGGATACACTTTCAAAATTTGTTAAAAAAATGAAAACATGTTTTTTTATTTTTTGGATTTATGTTATTGAAAGCTATGTTTACAAGGAACGTTTACAACATTTCTCTTGGAATGACCCCCCCTTTGTACTCCTTAACGAGCTTCAAACGTTTCTCGAACGCGTCGCAGGCGGCACGCACGGACTGCATGGGCATTTCGTCCCAGATTTTGAGAATTACCGTCTTGAAATGATCCAAAGTGCTGACCTTGTATTCGTTCAGCTTCGCCATCATATAGGACCAAACAAAAAAGTCGAGAGGATTCAAGTCCGGGGAGCTGGGAGGCCACAAAGTTTTGTCCAGAAAGTCGGTTAAATTGTCCCGACACCAGGCTTGAACCACATTTGCCGTATGGGCTGGTGCACCGTCCTGCTGGAACACGTAGTGCTCATCGCCGTAGAGGCTTCGGAGACTGGGGGCAACAACCTTTTCCAAAACCTCAGTTTTGTAGTACGCCGCGTTGATTTTGACGTTTTTTTTCAATAAACACCAAGGGTAGCTTACCACGTTTGCATACTGCCCCCCAAACCATCACCGACGCGGCACTTTGGAACCGAGGGATGTTTATATTGGATTCAGGAATGCTGTCCCTCGATGGCACCCACACCCGGTCATTTTGCACATTGTGCGGCTGCTGCAGCACGAACAGTTTCTCGTCCGAAAAAACAAACTCCTGACCAGCGTGCCGAGAGAGGATCCTCTTAGCTCGATCCAACCGCTTTTTGCTGGTAGCCTCCGAAACGCCATGGACCTTACGTTTTTTGTAAGGCCTGAAACCAAGGTCCTTGGTGAGTATGGTGTGAGCGGTTCCAATGGAAACGTTGAGATCTGCAGCCGTTTTCCGGATTGAGCGGTTCTTTTTGCGCCGAATTCGCTCCCTCACGATCTTGATGACCCGTGGCGTCCTCGCTGAACGCGGCCGACCGGATCTCGCACGGTCATTGGTCGAGGACGTCTCCCGGTATCGCCTGATGGTCGTGTAGACAAAGTTCCGCTTGACCCCATGCGATTTCAGCAGCCGGAATATATCGCCGGGTCGCTCACCGTTCAAAAAACGCTTAATTACGAAGTCCCGATACTCTTTCATCGCGCGTAACAAACAAACAACAACTAACAGAATGTCAACACCGCGCACATTCGGTAGCGTATGAATGAAGCTAAAGCTGACACCAATACCAATGCAGAATATGTACATGGCGCATACCTACGCAATGATGAAAACTTGTATTCGAACTTATTGAACACCGTGTATATATATATATATATATATATATATATATATATATATATATATATATATATATATATATATATATATATATATATATATATATATATATATATATATATATATATATATATATATATATATATATATATATATATATATATATATATATATATATATATATATATATATATATATATATATATATATATATATATATATATATATATATATATATATATATATATATATATATATATATATATATATATATATATATATATATATATATATATATATATATATATATATATATATATATATATATATATATATATATATATATATATATATATATATATATATATATATATATATATATATATATATATATATATATATATATATATATATATATATATATATATATATATATATATATATATATATATATATATATATATATATATATATATATATATATATATATATATATATATATATATATATATATATATATATATATATATATATATATATATATATATATATATATATATATATATATATATATATATATATATATATATATATATATATATATATATATCTCTATATACATATATAACCTATAACCAGCAACCACGAAATAATTATCCCCAATTTATAAATAACCAACAACAACCAAGAAACTTTTATCCTCAATATCCAAAGGCACCGCCAAAGCCGAATTCGCAACCTCAAAATGATGCCGCTCATAACCTATTGCCAAGACCAACACCTATGGAGGTAGACCCATCCATAAGGTCGAGGAATGTTAATTATATGAATCGGCCTAGACCGATAAATTATCATGAAAACGTTGAATCTAGTCAGGCATATTACGAACCCGAATATCATTATGTGGATGTTTATCAGTACCATAACGAACAGGCCGACGAAGACCCCATGCCTAGTGCATCAGGTCAATCAAATAGCGCCGAATACAAAATTGAAGAACCCGAGACCGATGAATTAAATTTTCATCTGGTCGAGGAAGCGGTGATGAACGGTTGAATAATTTTCTTCCGTACATCAAAATTATGACCAATAAGGGACCCTTGAAATTTTTAATTGATACAGGGGCCAATAAAAATTATATAAGTACCAAACATGTTAATTTAAACAAATGTCGCAACACACAAACAATGATGATAAGAAATGTGAGTGGTGTTCATACTGTTAACAAATTTGTAGAATTTAACCCATTTTTTAGAATACCGAATTCAAACAAACAAAAGTTTTACGTCTTTGACTTCCATGAGTATTTTGACGGTCTTATCGGTTATGAGACCTTACGTTCATTAAAAGCCGATATTCTTACGTCCCAGAATATACTTCAATTTCCTTCCGGCACGATAAACATGTTTCGAAAATATCCCACCTCGACCGTTGTGCAGCTAAACTCTCACGAAACCAAAGCTGTGAGTTTACCAATTAACGGTTGTGACGGAGAATTTTACCTAGAAGATGATTTTTTACTATCTCCAGAAATAATGCTTCATTCTGGAATTTACCGTTCCGCGGACAATCGTGCCTTTGTAACGATTTCAAACATAACTGGTAAACCTTCCAAAGTTTTGGTAAAGCTTCCGTTAGAGGTCGAGCTTAATAATTTTGAGATAAATCAAGCAGACCCAGAAGAAAAAGTCCACACACCAAGGACACCGGTTTTTGATCAGCTTAGGCTGGATCATTTAAATTCAGAAGAGAAGGTTAGCCTTTTGAAAATGATTGCGGATTACGAAAACATTTTTCATGTGGAAAATCAACCATTGACTTTTACCAACGCAATCAAACATAAAATTGTAACGAAAGATGACATCCCTATCCATACGAAATCATACCGCTACCCTTTTTGTCATCGACAAGAGGTTCAGCAGCAGATTTCAAAAATGTTGGATCAAGGAATCATTAGGCCCTCAAACAGCCCCTGGACTTCCCCTGTCTGGATCGTCCCGAAGAAGCTGGATGCATCCGGGAAGAAGAAATGGCGGCTTGTTATAGATTACCGTAAATTAAATGAGAAAACGATTGACGATCGTTATCCCATCCCTAATATTACGGACATTTTGGACAAGCTTGGTCGATGTATGTATTTTTCAACTCTCGACCTCGCATCTGGATTCCACCAGATTGAAGTGGAAAAGAATGACATACAAAAAACTGCGTTTAGTGTCGAAAACGGGCACTACGAGTTTTTAAGGATGCCATTCGGTTTGAAAAATGCTCCATCCACGTTCCAACGCGTGATGGACAACGTTTTAAGAGAGCACATTGGTGTCAGGTGCCTTGTTTATATGGATGACATCATCGTGTTTTCCACTAGCCTGAAAGAACATTTAGATAATTTGAGGAAGATTTTTGAAACACTTCGTAAATACAACATGAAAATTCAACTTGATAAAAGTGAATTTCTCCATAAGGAAGTCGCCTTCCTAGGGCATGTTGTGACTCGCGAAGGAGTCAAGCCAAATCCTGACAAAATTGAGGTAATCAGGAAATGGGCATTGCCTAAAACTGAGAAAGAACTACGTGGCTTTCTCGGAATCTTGGGCTATTATCGCAAGTTTATTAAAGACTTTGCGAAAATAGCAAAACCATTGACACAAGCTCTTAGAAAAGGAGAGAAAATTACACATGACAAAGCTTTTGCGGATGCGTTTGAAAGATGTCGGAATATTCTTACTTCAAGCGATATCCTTCAGTATCCCGATCTGGAACGACCTTTTATTTTAACAACAGACGCCTCAAACTATGCAATTGGCGCTGTCTTGTCCCAAGGACATGTAGGTAGTGACAAGCCTATCGCTTTCGCTTCGAGGACCCTCAACAAATCAGAGGAAAACTACTCTGCTATTGAGAAGGAACTGTTAGCTATCGTGTGGGCTTGTAAATATTTTCGTCCATACCTTTATGGAAGAAAATTTACACTTTACACAGACCACAAGCCTCTGACGTATAGCCTGAATTTGAAAGACTCCAATAGCCGGTTGATACATTGGCGGCTGAGCCTGGAGGAGTACGACTACGAAATTAAATATCGACCGGGAAAACAAAATGTCGTGGCAGACAGTCTTTCAAGGGTAAAGGGTGAACTGAATGTAAATGATGCCGAAGAAAGTTCCTCTGAATCCTCAGCTTCTGAGAGTGAAACAGATGGATCAACAGTTCACTCTGCTGATACTGATGATTCAGCATTTATTCCTTGCACGGAATTACCACTGAATAAATTCAGTAATCAAATTATCTTAAAGATTGGGTCAGACGAAGAAGAAACTTTCGAAGAAGTGTTTCCGCGTGTGTTCAGGAGAACAATCACAAAATTTAATTTTGGCGTTCCGTATTTAATCAGAATGTTTAAAGAGTTTATGGACGTGAAAAGGACCAACTGCATTTTTTGCCCAGAAAATCTAATTCAGACTATTCAAACTGTATTCAAAAATTATTTTAGTAGGGGTAAACCCTTTAAAGTCTTTATAACACAAAAGCTATTGATCGATCTGAAAACTGCCGAAGATCAGAATCTAATAATGGAACAAACACATTTAAACGGACACCGCGGTATATGAGAAAATAGCAGGCAAATTGCAAACCGCTACTTCTTCCCAAGAATGAAGTGTAAAATACGACAGTTTGTAAGACTATGTCGAACTTGCAATAAAAATAAGTACGAAAGACATCCGTACAAAACTAAACTGGGATCTACTCCCGAACCAAAAAAAACCCATTAGATGTAGTGCATTTAGATTTATTAATAAAACGACCTAATATATTTCTGTCATTCTTAGATAAATTTTCCCGTTTCGCAGCTATTATCCCTATCAAATCAAGAAACATTATTGATGTGAGAAAAGGTCTCACAAAATACTTCGCTATATTTGGCACTCCAAACTTAATAGTCTCCGACAACGAACCTGCTCTCAGGTCTGTTGAAATGCGAACACTCTTTGAAAACCTGAATATCGAGACTCATTTCATTCCTCCGAACCATAGCAAAAGCAATGGTACAGTCGAAAGGTTTCATTCAACCTTGGGTGAAATTTTTCGGTGCACAAAATCAAATTACTCGGATCTTAATGAAAAGGAATTATTTAGAATCGCCTGCACAATGTACAATAATACAGTACATTCAGCAACAAAATTGAAACCAAGAGAAATTTTTTATGGCTTGAAAGACGGGGAAGAAAGGCCTCTCGATATTAATAAAATTCTGGAAAATAGAAATAAGCTGTTAGACGAGATAATCGTACAAGCAAATAAAACAAAACAACAAAATTTGGAGTACCATAACAAGAAGAGAGAAGATGCGCCCACGCTAGATGAAGACAAAACCGTCTATAACAAAGTTCAAGGGATCAAGGATAAAGGAAAAGAGAGATACCTTCCCGTTCTAGTGGCCGAAGACAAAGGACGGACATTCATTGATCACTCGGGCCGGGAACTTCACAAGGAAAACATTCGAAGGAAGTGAATTCCAACCGGATTTCTTTTTCTCTTCTTCTTTTTTCACAGATGACATACGAACTACTTTTGACCTCTATGTTATTTGTGATGGCTTCATCACAGATAATCCAAATTTAGGACTTAACGAGAAACCCGGGACTGCTGACTCTACAAACAGGAAACATGATGATAAAGACAGGACGACACAGAGTTTACCACTCTATTGACCTAGACGAGTACAAACCCTTACTTGACAGCATACTAAAAGCTATCAACGGACTTCACATATTCACCGACTTTAAAGATGTTAACGTCTTGTTATACAATAAGTTTACAAAAGTTCTCAATTCCTATAATAGAATTTTACCAGTAAAGCGATACAAAAGAGGAGCTTTAAATATTTTAGGTTCAGGTATTAAATTGATCACTGGTAACTTAGACGAGAACGACTTGGTTCAAATAAACAGGGAAATGAGCTTAGACAGGGTAATAATGAAATAGTCAGACAAAACAACATACAAGTAAAAATTAACAAGCAAATAGAAAAACGAATTAACAAGATCATAACTACAATAAATAACCAGCAAGAAACTATAAAACAGGAAATCATAGCAGCCAAACAATCTATGCTCAGTAGTAAATTATCAAATCAAAATTTTACCATCATTAGACAGATCTTCAAGGTATCATATCATCTCGGCCAAGTTCAAAATGTTTTAGATAGTATCTTTGAAACCATTCAATTAGCAAATATCAACATAATATCAAGAAATTTTCTAGAAACCGAAGAATTAAAGTTTATAGTAGACAGATTAGAAGAACAAAACATAACAATTCTAAATTCCGATCAGGCGTATAATTTCCTGGACATCCACGTGCTCTTTAAGGGCGCGACGCTTTACTTCATCATTGGAGTTCCTCAAATATCATCGCAACAATTCAACACCCGCATTTTGGAACCTCTACCCATCAATGGAAATATCATAAAATTACCATGGCATAAAGCAGCAATTAAAGGGTGATACGGTCAAAATTTGGTCAAGGGAAAACGCGTGTAAATCGGTGAAATCGTTTATTTAAAAAATCAAATTAAATTTCTTTTTCAAGTTCAATTAGTATAAAATTCAGGAAATATATTCAGTTAGGCTTCCGCTTTTCCAAATCCGAATTGCCGGGCCTTACGCTTGACCCCTGCCATCAGATTTTGTTCAGCCACCTTGTCCACCTTCTTCGCCGCAGAAAGCCAGTTTGCCTTGAACTGCTGCTCGTCCTTAGCAGTTTTTTTGGTCTTCTTTAGGTTCCGCTTGACAATAGCCCAGTATTTCTCAATTGGGCGGAGCTCTGGCGTGTTGGGAGGGTTCTTGTCCTTGGGAACATCCTGCACGTTGTTGGCGGCGTACCACTCCATGGCCTTTTTACCGTAATGGCAAGATGCCAAATCCGGCCAAAACAGTACGGAACAACCGTGTTTCTTCAGGAAAGGCAGCAGACGTTTATTCAAACACTCTTTCACGTAAATTTCTTGGTTGACAGTCCCGGAAGCTAAGAAAATGCTGCTTTTCAAGCCACAGGTACAGATGGCTTGCCAAACCAGATATTTCTTTGCGAACTTTGACAGTTTCGTGTGCTTGAAAATATCTGCTACCTTTCCCCTTCCTTTTGCCGTATAAAACTCCTGTCCCGGAAGCTGCTTGTAGTCGGCTTTGACGTAGGTTTCGTCGTCCATTACCACGCAGTCAAACTTCGTCAGCATCGTCGTGTACAGCCTCCGGGATCGCGCTTTGGCCGTCGTATTTTGTTTATCATCGTGATTTGGAGTCACTACCTTCTTGTAAGTCGATAGTCCGGCTCGTTTTTTGGCTCGATGCACGGTTGTAGACGATACACCCAGCTTATTTGCGGCATCTCGGAGAGATAGGTTAGGGTTTCGCTTGAAACTACCGGCAACTCTCTTTGTCGTCTCAGCGGCTTCCGGTTTTCGATTCCCCCCCGATCCAGACTTCCTGGCTGTCGACAAACGTTCCCCAAACACTTTAATTACATTTGTAACGGTTGATTTGGCAACTTTTAGCGATTTTGCCAACTTTGCGTGCGAGTAGCTCGGATTTTCGCGATGCGCGAGCAAAATTTTGATACGCTGCTCTTCTTGCTT
>JAHHFK020005862.1:0-35873 GCA_024533555.2 Aedes koreicus
CATGTATGTATGTATGTAAAGTAGCCACCATCCCTTCTAAGACCTTGTCATGTATGCAGCTCCTCTTAATAGCATGATCATATTGAGTTACCGGGTTGCATTCACAGTAACGCTATATGAAGGGCCAACAACGGTGGGGCGGACCCGTAAGCAGAGACACTTACGCAAAACCCGCGGGAACATAAGATTCTCCTTCCAGCGATACGATCCAAAAAATCGAATAACCCAATTCGCAATACTTTTAAAGCTTTCTGCGGAATGGTTTGTTAAGAAGGGCGCATCACTCTCACTGAAACTGTTGGAGTAGAATTCACAGCATCACAATCGAATCGGTAGGATAAAGAATGATACTGTTCGTTCCCTCCTAGACGCCGGTTGTCATACCACTCCATTGTCCAATTCCAGTTTTAGTGATACCCTGATGCTCCCTCTCTTCCCAATATATTTTCAATGTCATATAGTAATACATAAAATATAGTGAATGAATATTATAATGATATATAATATAGTAAGTGAATATAAGAACGATAATAACAATTCCATTTAGAGCCTGAAAGCTTAGACAATAATGTAGCTGCGAGAAAAAAGTTGATTTAAAAATATTTTACAAAACTTGGGATATCCATGGATGATCTGAAATTTTATAGCATATAAAGAATAGCCAACCTTAAATTTCCTTCTCTTTGCATCACAATAACTTTTTGAAATGAGTCTCACATGAAGTACCCAAGTAACACAAATCTTTATGTAATGTTCATAAATTCATCTTTAAAACATGATTTCATGTATTTTTCTAGTACACATGACTTATTTTTGGTGTCTTATATGACCAAAAAAGCGCAATTAATCGATCTATTTGAAACATCTTTAAGGTCACACAAGAAGTTTTTAGAACAGATTTAGGACTAATAAAAACGTTTTCAAAATACTTTGAATAGCATTTTTTTAACATGATGATGTCATATCATAGTAGTTTCTAGCATCATAATAAAAAAAAGTTATAATCAAGTAATTCCAAAGTAAAAACAATTGCAAAAATACATGAACATGACATGCTAGTTTGATAAATGTCAAACGAACACAAGTTAGCAACGATTATTGTTGTCATAGTGAAAATTATGTTTGTTTATGAGGAGAATATGCACAACTCAAATGAAAAAAACATGACAATTGTTTTTGGCCAAATCGATTGTTTTTAATATATATAAGAAATCTAAAGATTGTAAATTCTCAGAACGCTTAACAAAATATCATATACGAGGCAGCTTTTAGTTTTACTCTTGCATAATTTATGCGCCGTTTTGAGGATTTAAAAAATCAGCAACAAATTCTCTTATATTTTGCCATTTTGTAGCATCTCTGGTGGAATCATCAAAAATCTTCATGTTGGATTAGACGCATGGTCTACACTGTCGATCAAAAGATTATCGAGCAATTTTCATTCTTACTCAAAATGTATCATCTCAATCATCGACAAAAAAAAACGCAACTTTCGAAATGTTTAGTGATAATTGTAATCATAGCTTCAACCGGCACTGTATTTTTGTTCATAGCTATGGCGTCAAGTTAAAATTGAGTCCAAAATACATCTTGAGAGCAGTATAATAACATGCTTATGCTGGTCCATTGCAAATTATTTCAGTTAGTCATTAAAACATCATAATAACCATATTAGAGCATCTTCTTAGTGAAATGTCATGTGGCTCCAGAAATTTTAGAAAAAATGACGTTTCTTGTGGACCATCCCAATGAATCAACTGCTGATGGTGATTCTTATTGCATGCTATAGTTCCGAAAAATATATGTTTTTTTTTCTTGTAGTTAGACCAATTCTGTAACAGTTTCTTAAGAAAATATCTTGCAAATGGGCTAGGTCTGCTTTTTAATCGATATGAAAAATTTATTCAAAGTAATTTGAATTCATTAACAAATTCATCATATTAATAACAAACATTACTGTCAAATTCGATCTGTGCTAGATTGGCACTTGTTGGATTGAATTGTTGTGATCATGCATTTCTACATTTAGTTTCACTTTTTTAAAAATAGGATTAAACCTTTGGGTTTCTGTGGTTCTAATAAATATATAAGAGATATCGTGGTGTCGCACAAGTGTTGTAAAAAAAATTTATTTTTTTTTTTTTTTGCTAAAAAAATGTTATAATAATATGTTGGTTTTGCGCTTTTTTTTTGGTATGTGTGGGGAGAAAAGTGGTGTTTTGTTGAAAAAAAAAAGAGGTGTTTTTTAAGAGAGTGTTTTGTGGCGCGACAACCTTCTCGTATTTTTATAAGAAAAGTTTTTTTTTTTTTTTTTTTTATTATAGTATAAAAAAAAATTTTGATAATATTCTACAAAAAAAATTGTTTTTTTTTTTTATTGGGGTTGGTTTTTTTGTTTTATAAAATTTTAATGTCAAATATTTCAATAATTAAAAAAAAATAGGGTAACGGGATGTAATGTTAGCCCAGCTCCTTCATTCGGCCTATGTACTAGATATGCCATTAAATCGGTGATAATCAACAAAATCATGTTGCTATCATGCTGATTGGTTCATTCCGAAGCAAGTGAGACATTATTAATAAATTTAAAGTTGTTCAATTTCGCGAAATTTTCGATTTCCACAACTTTTTAGACACTATGACTTTACTGGTTATGCTGAACAGATTATAGACACGATCTCCAAATGATCTAAATTTGACTAAATTGCACTTATAAACCGAGTAATGCAGCCAAGATGTATAGAAAATAGTCACACAATATAAACTAACTGTTTATATAGGCAAAATAACAATAATTTGTCAAGAAAACCATAGACCCAATGTTAGAAACATATTTTTTTCTATGTTCCCAACTATGGCCTGTTGTATTAAAAGCGTTGTAAACATTTTGTTATTGGCAAAATTTAGAATAAAAATGTCTGAGTTTCGGTTGTATATTTTTCAAATAACTCATCGAAACACAAACCAAAGGAACAAAATCTGTGTAAAGTGAATTCTAATGCTTTCAATATAAAATGGCCGATAAATCATATGTGAAAATCACTTAGGTGTTTAAAAACAGTATTATTTTGTTATGTTTTGTCAAATTTGGTGTTAAGTAAAGCGAATATAGCTGGCAATGCCTAAAATCAGAAAATCAGAAAAAAATACCGTTCGAAGGCTGCGTTTAAAAGTAAGTGTATCGAATGGGACGAAATTGCATCCAAAATAAGACCCAATTTGGTGCTTATAGACCGATATTACATCCATATCCCTTGAAAGTTTCTGACTTTATAAAATGAGTTGTGTAACTTTTCGTGATACATACTACTAAATAGCTTTTTGGACTTATCTAAGAAAGTGTATTACTAGTTAAATATCGCTTCCAGCTCACATGCTTTATCAGTTATAATAAAAAATGTAATCGATCGTTCCATATTAGGCTGAGTTAAGGGACACATACCCTACCATAACATATAATATCATAAAATAAGATAATAAACCAACCTTATAATGTTAAATAATAATACTTGTAAGCCAGTAAACAATAGAAGAATATATATCCGTAACTTAGCTGGTCATCCACTCATCGAAAGACTTCCGCTTTTGCAGCTTCTATAGGATTAATTCTCGATTCAAATTAAACCCGAACGCACGATTTAATACACCACCGCGTCCCTGGTGGTTGAAACAAAACACGTTTGACAGGCATCTGTTGATGTTTTATTGACAAAAAAAATTGTTGAAAAGTTTTTCTCGATTGATCGACGCATCTCGAAATAACGGATCATGGAACTTGAGAAAAGAAAATTAATTGTTCGAAACATCTAGAGAATCCTTCGTGGTCTGCTTTTAAAAAAGCAAAAGTGTTAAAATTCCCAAAGTCAATCGTGTTTCTTGTAATCAAACGTTACAAGAATACTCTTAGTGTGGATAGAGCACAGCGCATCTGTCATAAAAGTGGCACTGGGGACAAAGAGCTGAGGAGAAAGGCAACCCAGGTATCTCCATACGTGATTTGGCAAAGAAATACGATTCCAACTTTTCCACCGTGCGTAACATCCTTTTAACAGAAGCATATAAGTCTTTTTGTGCCAGTGAACATCTGAATCGCTCCCTGAAACAAAATTTAGTGGCCAAAAATCGAGCACGATTACTATACGAACGAGTTTTGACGAAATTTGATGGCTGTATTTTAATGGATGACGAAACATATGTCAAAATGGATTATAAACAAATCTCCGGACGAAAATTTTACCTGGCAACTGGTCGTGGGGATGTCCCTTCCAGGTATAAATTTGTGTTTGCTGATAAGTTTGCTCGGAAACTAATGATTTAGCAAGGAATTTGCAGTTGTGGCCTTAAAACCAAGGTTTTCATCACATCTCATTGTCGAAGGTTTACATTAAAGAGTGCCTGAAAAAGCGAATTTTACCCTTCATTTGGCAACACAAGACCAACATTATGTTTTAGCCAGCTGCCATTACTCCAAGGAGGAACTAGAATGGTAGGCTGCAAACAATGTTAATTTCGTCGCTTAAGAGATTAATCCTCCGAAGTGCCCTGGGTTGAGACCGATCAAAAAATAATGGGCAATTGTCAAGCGAAAACTTCGAGGTTGCGGTAAAGAAGTGACAAATGCACAACAAATGCGTTCAAAGTGGAACAAGTTTGCCGGTACAGTGTCGCCAGCGACTGTACAGATAATGATGGCATCGATCACAAGTAAAGTCCGGCAGTTAATTCGAAACGGTGAAATGTAATAATTTGTTATTCATCGTTTAAAAACTGAATAAATACCCTTTTGTTAGACGTTTTGATCAACCGTGTATGTTGTTTAATTCTTGAGTTATGATCACTTTAATGCGTCCAAATTTACTTTGAATCGGGCTTTGAGATCAACTAAGATTAAAATTTGTGTTTACATTTATAGTCAAATAACATGATAAGCGTAGGTATAATGTATATCTGACATTCATTGATTTGTTACTGAAATTAAAAATAAGATATTTATTAATATCCTAATAGTCTTGGAAAAACTGGAAACAGCATACAATAAGGCGAAATAAATTTTATAGAAACGCCAAAAACGGAGACTAAATAAAACTAAAAAAAAAAAAATATCCGATAACTCTTGTTGGTCTGGACTCATAAATGAGTTTTAACGAGCTTTACCTTCATGATTTTCCAAAATTTTTCAATTGGGCGAAGTTCCGGAGTGTTTGGAGGGTTGACGTCTTTTGGTACAAAAACCACATTATTATCTTTGTACCAGTCTACGACATGCCGGGCATAGTGGCAAGATGCCAAATCCGGCCAAAACAGTGTCGGGCCATCGTGAGATCTCAAGAAGGGCAGAAGTCGTTTTTGGAGGCATTCGTCCTTGTAGATTTGTCCGTTGACGGTCCCAGAGGTGATGAAGGGCTGACTCATTTTGCCACATCCGCAGATCGCTTGCCAGACAAGGAATTTTTTGGCGAATTTCGTCAGTTTCTTCTTCCGTACACTCTCCGGAACGGCCAACTTAGAGGTGGCGACGTAGTGTTCCTGTCCTGGTATTTGTTTGGTGTCGGCTTTAATGTAGGTCTCATCGTCCATCACAATGCAGAACGGTTTTGTGAGCCACTCCCTGTACAGTTTTCTTGCACGAGTTTTGGCCACCGAGTTCTGTTTATCGCTCCAGTTCGGTGCCTTTTGGACCATGTACACATGCAATCCAAAACGTTTCATTGTTTTCTACACTAAACAAACTGAAACTTTCGCCTTTTTCGCAACATCCCTGATCGAAATGTTGGAATAACGCTTAAATTGGTTCAATACCATGCTGGCCTTCTCCGGATTTGATGTGCCAAGTTTTTTGCCACTACCATTTTTCCGCTTGGTTGTCTTACGGTCCTTGAACGTTTTGATCACATGAGATACGGTTGAATGTGCGATTCCGAGCTGTTTTCCGATCCATCGATGAGAAGCGTTTGGGTTTTCGTAGTGAGTGCCCGAAATTTGTTGGTGCACTATTTCTTCATTCGAAGCCATCACTGAAATCACTTGAACGATTTTCACGAAACTCATCACACAATTGACACAACACAATGAAATACATTCAGTTAAAATTTCAACAATTTTTACCCACACGTAAAAAGTTACGAACAATTGCGTGTGTCCAAATTTCATCAAATACAGTCTTTAGTTTTATCAACATAGCCGGGAAGAGTGCTATTCGGCTGGAATAAAACTAAAATTGTCACTTGGGTAGGGTGGTTAAAAAGCCAAAATGTGTGCAAAAAAAAAAACAGGGGGGGAGAAAAGAGTGGGTGCGGGTGACAAAAAGGGGAAGAAACGGGGGGAGAGAAATTAAAGGGGGGGAAAAGGGGAAGGGGGGGGGGGGGGAATGGGGGGGGGGGGGGGGGGGGGGGTAAATTATTTTGAAATTGCTGATATAATTTTCCAAATAAAAAAGTTGAATTCTTGAGAAACAACATATATTTGATGTAGAAGGAGATGTTTCGCTCATCACCATGAGGCACCAAGAGTGGACAGTAATGTTTGCTAGAATGAAAGATATGAAGAGAAAGTGTTGAAACCGTCAGTGTAGGGTAGGTTGGAAATAGAATAGAAGTATTGAAAATTGAGCAAAAGGGCATGGGTAAAGTAGTACTCGAACCAAGGACGTTATTATTGCCTAACATCTCACTGCGGGGTAGGTTGAGGCACAGATACATCTGCCACCTCAACTGGCAATAATAACTCGTTGGATCTCGCTCATGTACCACTGATCGCTTGTGATAGTTTCTAGCGGTAGTTTGTTAACACTCTGTTTTGATCCGTACATGGTAGAGGAAACGCTCTCCTTTTGGGTTTGTTTTGATACACAACGTCTGATAATTACTCAATTTTTTTCTCATATAATAACATATTTTTAATATTTTGAAAATGTGTTCACAATTTCTGAAACTGTCTATATACAGGTGGCCATCTGATGATTTGTCCTCGAACCTGTCTTTACGGAACAGGTTCACGTGTGGCCTCGAGTGGCCATAAACATTTTCAGTAGAAAACCCTGGCAATATGGGTATCAAAACTCATGAAATTTCATCAGTAGGATATTTCTAAACGTTTAGTGGTCATTTTATGATTTGACCTCGGACCTGTCATTCCGGAACAAGTTCCCGTTTGGTCTTGAGTAGCCATAAACATATTTAGAAGGAAACTCTGGCAGTATGGTGTAGCATAGAAAGTGATTATAAATATAATTATATTACGAAAAAAATCTGAATGAGTCGAAATTATTCTGCGGATTTGAAGGAAACCCCACTTGGCATCATCCCAGTTCGCAATCAACGATAACACATTTGTTTTCTTCTACTCTTCCACTCTTCGTTGCTCTACCTGTGATTGGTCGTTACACTTCCTGTTGTTGGCTTACGAAGGTATAATAGAAAACTGATGCCCAGCATGGGGTCATTATTGTGACGGACGTATGTCGACGCGGTCAAATGCTATAATGTTTGCATTAAAAAAAAATGGGCAAAAATTGCCGATTTTTCATGGGTTTACCTTTCCCGCACATACGAAACTACCCATGCAGCATTAATCATAGTAAACCATGAGTCAGATTTGACAGCTCTATCAGTCGAACTCTAACCGTGATGGCAAAACCAGTGAAGCAACTCCGTTCAAAAGTGTGCGCGTTCAAAGAACGGCACCCCGCCGCGTCGAAAGCGGACATCGTGCGGCACTTTGTGGACGCCGCATACGCCCGTTCCGGCATCTACAACATCTTGGCACTATTAGACAACAATCAGAGCATCGAAAGAATGCCCGGTTCCGGACGGCCGACAAACCTGAGCGACAAGAAGCTCCAAAGGATGCTGAAGAGGAAGACCTAGGAAAAAGTAGCTACATCGCTGCGTGCGCCTGGCCGGGAGGTCGGTTCAACTGGCCAAACAGTGAAAAAGTACCTGTCGAACATGAACATACATGTCAGGAAGTGGAAGTCGCGTCCACTGGTTTCGGAGCTGCAGGCAATGATGCAGCGGCAGCGGCTGAATAAGATGGTCAACTCGATTTTCCAAGCGAATTGCGTCGTTGTGGAGGTGATAAACGACGAGACCTATCTCACCCTGGATGGCAACGACTGGCAGGGCACTTCGTATTTTACTTCCCCCACGAAGGAAGTGAGCTCCGAGGTGAAGTTCATTTCACACACCAAGTTCCCCAAGAAGGTGCTGCTGTGGCTGAAAATCAACGAGAAGAGGATGTCAAAGCCGGTGTTCTTTCACTCCGGACTGGCCGTGAACGGAAGTTGCGTCGTTCATCAAGAAATACCATAAGGGCGAAGACGCGCTGTTCTGGCTGGATCTTGCGTTGGCCCACTACTCGAAGCGATCGTTGGAGGAGATGGAGCGGCTGAATATCGATGTGGTACCCAAGTCGGCGAACCCGCCCACGTCTCTCAGCTGCGTCCCATCGAGAATTTCTTGACCAACCTGAAGCGTAAGATCTACTCCAACAATTTTGTCGTGAAAACTGAGGAGGATTTGATAAATAAAAGGAAGAAAGAACTCAAAAACATGCATACACGCATGTTTTTGTCCGCCATGGCGAATGTTCCGGTTAACTGCCAAAAGGCCGCTCGCAAGGGCGTAGACTTTTTTTGCAAGTAAGCTTAAATAATTACCTTCCATGGGAAATTTATCTATTTTAGCTATGTTTTTTTATCTCCATCCGAAAAAAGTATTTTTTTTTTAATGCATACGTTACTACGATAGTTGCAGATTTTTTACCAGATTTGAAAATAGGTACTAGGAATGATTTTTTCCATATTTATGGAAAGTCTCCGAATTTCAGTGAAACATTGAATATCCAAAATAAAGTAGCTGTAGATTAGATTAGATTAGATTAGATGGAATGATTTGAATCCTCATTACCTTTCAAACTTGTTCGGAAATATGCCAAAGCAGTTGAAGATGGACATCGAAGCAATGGGATCACCTATTGAAAATTTGTTTGGATTCGAAGTCATTTGATTTGTCTCTCGAAGATAAAGTAGATCATTTTATTATATCATACTGAATAAAAATGCATTTAACAATAAGTTTGTCTATTTTGAAATCTGCAATTAAAATCATCGAATCTATTGAAGGCAATATAAAATCCAGGTTTATATTTTATGGAAACATCGCAAGTTTACTTATTGTAGGCCCCAAATGTTATATTTAAGATGTTGTTTATCGTTAAAAATTGAGAGCTTTTGATGCCAGAACCTTTAATACATTTGTTATTAGTTACATTTAAAATCATACTACATGTCAAGAAAATTCTAAAAATTCGAATTCGAACCCAGCCCAGGATTTTTATCACTAGTCTCAAATATTCAGGGATTTAAAAATAAACAGAAAAAAAAACTGAACCACAAGTCAGAATCATCCGCTCAACAACTATGAATTGCGACATCGATCTCATAAGTAAACAGTAATGTATAATTATTTTCTAAGAGAACTTCACACTTTTGAACTATACTATACTCGTAATAATCCAGCAGAGCACAGAACGCAAACCAAACTAGCAAGGTAAGCATGTGCAATTGCGACAATCATAAATCAAAGCCCATTTTGCCGCATTCAAATTTAAAAAGGTTTCTTCTCATCGACAATCATTGTGACAATCTGCGTTAGTGGCGAATAAAAGAATTCCCGCGACTGCGGCCGAACGAGCCTAGTGCCAAATTGTGAAACTAACGGCAGAAACAAGACTCAATCAGAGGGAGGCCGGTCGATCGTGTCGGCAGTGATTGAGTTTTCGGAAAACCTCGTCGTCTCGATTGATGAATAATGAGCCGTCTCAAGTGGATATAGTTTTAGAGGCGGCAGTGTTTCATGTTTACGCATAATGGGATCACTAATCAGAGAATGGGGGACCGTTTGGAAATGATATTGTCTGACTGTGCTGGAGTAACTGTCACAGATGCCAACAATCTTTTGCATGTTCTAATACCTGCGAATAATTACGAGACAACCTTTTGCAACGTCGATTCAGATTGTCTCCTGTCAACAATCTCATCCCATTCACTCGTTTCATCCATCGAATGTCCGTCCACGGGCCATTCTCCGGCCGCTCGAGGCCATGTGTAGTTTTTCCGTTTTCAGCTTTGAAAGGAACGTAGCTAGAATTAAAAATACCCCCACACCACGTTCGTATGTGAAAATGAAACAACAGAAATAGAGCCCCTGAATGCATTTCCCCATCCATCAAACCAACCTCCGGCGACAGTGGACGATGGCATTCATGACTCCCACGTGTGGGGATGGGATGCGATGGGACACCGGACGACCGATGATGTCGATGAAAAGCAGGAGACCGAAAAGGAAACATGAGGGAAAATGCATCATTTAATCATGAGATGATATGGACCAAATGTGGACATCATTCAAACTCAATGTGCATATGGTGCAGCATGTAGCTACGGATATTGCTTGGGTACCATCGTTGGTCCATGCACACATGTAGGTTCCGTATGGAATGGAGGGCTAGGACTGTTTTAGAGGGAAAGGAAAAAATAGTGACAAAAGCCTTGAAGTTCTTGACTTTTCTTCTGGCCTTGGCTAGTGTTTATTTCTGGGGATGCTCGAGATTTTTTGGAGAATGGTTTTATGGATTGAGAATGCTTTTGTAATACAAAGTGTATCGAAAAGTAGTTAGCAACATTGATTTTCGAATAAAAGATTGGAAAAAAAGTTTATTGTTAAAGTAAAAGTTTTCGATTTATTGTTTTGTTGCATTTTGCTGTTTATATTAATAAAAATCTTAGTTTCTGTATGACTCTCGTATTTTGGACTTGACTTTTTTCTTTAAATTCTGCACAGTTGCTTCTGTAACTTTCCTGGTGGCCTGGAACTTCTGTAAATTTTGGGACCCTGTACCCTCCTTCCGGAAGTGCCGTTTGACAATCTCTCAATACCGTTCAATTGGTCGAAGACCCGGACAGTTCGGCAGATTGATGTCCTTTTACATGAATTGTTCATTATTGTTTGTCAACTACTGTAGAACTGACATGGCATAGTGGGTGGAAGCTACATCCGGCCAGAAGACGGGCCCAATTGTTTTCCATTACCATCGCGTTGTCAACGTCGTCTTTTTATATATTTATTTATTGATTCGTCAACAGATAAAACAGATTATCCCAATGACAATAAGATAAAACTGAATTACATACAACAACTCACACACATCTTCGGAAACAACGCTTATTAAGATCACGGGATACATTAAGATTAAACACGTTATAATAGCTGTTGAAAACGCGACACATGCTTAGCACAGGTTCGTGTTTGCCGTAGTTGGTCCTTGAGTGCCGGTTTATAAAGAAAGATTGTAAACGTAGGTTCCGTCGTCGTGTGTTGATGTTCAAGAGACCAAGTAAAGTTGAACAGTCGATGTTTCCCTGAAGAAGGTCACCAACGAAACACGCTTTGGCCACCATACGCCTCCCTTCCAACAATTCCAGGTTGATGAGCTCACACCGACTTTCATAACTTGGCAATCTGTGAGGGTCTTGCCAACGAAGATGTCGCGAAGCAAAGCGCATAAACCTTCGATAAACGGCTTCGATCCTCTGGACTGCATTTTGGACCAAACGACAGCACAGTACTCCAAAAAGGACGAACCAAAGAGCAGTATAATGCGTTCAGACAATAAACGTCTTTGAAGTTTTTTGCGAAGCGGAACATGAATCCTAGCTGCGAGGAGGCATAAGAAACAATATAGGCAATGAGGTTCTCGAATGAAAGTTTGGAGTTGGCATTATTCCCGGATCATTGACTGTTGTTTAACGTTTCAAACTTGTTCCTCAAAGGATGTGGTCGTGGAGATACATCGCACGTTTTCTGCCAAAGGAGATAGCCGAGCATTTGGATACATTTAAGGACATTCTGTTGATCCGGCACTAATCGTCGAACACTAGTAGTTCCTCCTGAAGATGGGCGTCTTCTGGACATTCTATGACGTAGTACAGCTTTAGGCCAGGCACCTGAGGACCAACTTCACGTCGTTCATATATAACAGGAAAAGGAATGGACCAAGGTGGCTGCCTTGCGGAACGCCAGATGTTACTGAGAAGCTGGACGAGGCATAATCTGAGATCTTCAGAGACATAGTTCTACCAGTCAGGTATGAGCGGAGCCAGTTCAACAATTGATCTTGAACCCCCATTTTGTCGTATTTGGAAATTGCAACCTGATGGTTCATTTTATCGAAGGCCAAGCGTCTACTTGATGACCGCGTTCCATTTCACGGATGACGAACGATGTAAATACGGTGAGGTTGGTCGCCGTCGAGCGCTTGGGCATAAAACCGTGTTGGTCGGGAGAAATAGTCTGTGAATAGTCATGGACCAGCCTTTGGAGAACAATTAGTTCGAATAGCTTGGATACAGCACTTATTGCAGCAATCCCACGTTAGTTGGCGACGGATCGTTTGCATCCCTTTTTGTGTATTGAGAAAACAAACGACTCTTTCCAGCATTCCTTGGCGTAAAGTTTCGTCGTCAATCAGGATGCATCCGTCTTTGTTCTCCAGAATCTGTTTATACAGCTTTGGTGCTCTTGTTTTGGCCTTAGCTTGCTGCTCCAGGGACTTTTTCGACCTTCTGATCCTTGTGCGTTTTCAGGGAATTTCTAGCTGTGATCCGTTGAATCATCCCGATTCTTGTTTTTGAAATGCTTGGCCAAATGCCGCGTCGACGCCGATGGGCTTTTCCTTATGTACTCAACCACTTTCAAGTCCTGACCGGGCTGGCTCGGACCCAGTTTACATCCGGATCAGGACAAATCTTTCACGAAAAGAGTCGCACCGAACCTTTGATTACATTTTTGACACTGATGTGGTTCACTTTCACCCGTTTTGAAATTTGGTTGTACGGGACACCCTTTTCCGAGCACCAAATGAGCAAAATTTTCTTTCGCGTGTCCAGATCGATTCAAATCTTAGGAACGATCCACTGTACCAAAACCAATGGATTGCACAACTGTTATTAACATGGAAACAAACATGTCACTCCCAAAAACACAAAAAAAATTAATCCTTTTTAGAGTAATTACTGTTTCAATATTGATAACTACTTTTTGATACATTCTTTAAACTCCGCATAGGTGGAGAAACCAAAAGCTTATTTTATGATAAAACAAGCTTTGGGTTTCTCCAGCTATGCGGAGTTTTAGGAGTGTATCAAAAAGTAGTTAGCAATATTCAAATAGTAATTGCTTTAAATTCCTTTTTTTGCTTCTAGTTTCTAAGAGCGATTAATTTTTTTAACGCTTTTGGGATTCCCTAACAAAAAAAGATTTTTTATGTATCGGTTAAGCCAAATTTGGAAAACGATTGCCTTTTTACCGTCATATCAGCAGACCGTTCTTGTTTTTCACAAAAAAAAAAAAAACATTGAAAATGAGTCAAAGATTTTTTTTTCTGTACTGCGTCTTGAGTCGAATATTGCTTATCTCTAGCCAAATCAGAATGTTTTTTTCAAAAAACGTCAGTCTCAATAACAAAAATAAAGTGGAATTGAAAAACTGACTTATTTCCGATGACGATGAAAAAAAGAACTACAAAAGATAATTCAATGTAACAAATTTTTCCTAAATCTTACATCCTTCCACAAAAATGCTTAAACGCCTTTCCTGACAGCCTTACGGGACCACGTCCTCGAGCTTGCCGGAAAGATGTTTTTCACAAAAACATTCTGATTTGACTAGGGATAAGCAATAGTGGACTCAAGGCGCAGTGCATTATCGACAGCAAAGTCGAAAATTTACATGAAAAAAAAAAGTCTTTCACTCATTTACAATGTTTTTTTTTGTGATAAACAAGAAGGGTCTGCTGACATGACGGTAAAAAGGCAATCGTTTTCCAAATTTGTCTTAACCGATACATGGAAAATCTTTTTTTGTTAGAGAATCCCAAAAGAATAAAAAAAAAATCGCTATTAAGGCCTGTACTCGAAAAAAATGCGCCATTTTTATCCGTGTGTAACTTTTTTGAGTAAAAATTGATGAAAATCTGGGTATAACTAGTTTGGAGTAAATACATGTGCATGTTTACATGTGAAAAATTTCATAACAATCGTTCATGTGGTTATGAAGATGTCATCAAAACAAGAAGAAAACCACCGGAGAATTTTGCGCGCCGTCATGGAAAATCCGACTGCGACCATGAGATGGATCGGAAGACAACTGGGAATCACCCATACAACTGTGTCTCGGGTGGTAAAATCGTTTAAGGAGTCCCAGACGACCAAGCTGCTGGCTGGAAGTGGAAGAAAATCGAAGACAGCTGACCCTGTGAAGGCTTGGAAGGTGTTGGATTATTTCATGTGTAATCCGAACCTTTCGATTCGCGACGCGGCTCTGAAGGCAAAGTGTTCCGCCTGGTTCGTTCAGCAAACCATGAAACGAGCTGGGCTTCGTGTATTCAAGATCCGTAAGGCACCGAACCGGCGTGATCAACAAAACACGGCGCCAAATCCCGCCGAACGAAACCTACATCAAGGCAGACGCAAAGCAGATACCGGGGCTGGAGTTCTACGTTGCCAAATCACGGTTTGATGTTACGGAAAACATAAGGAAGAAGAAAGTGGACAAATTCGCCAAAAAATACTTGCTCTGGCAGGCCATATGCCAATGCGGTAAACTGAGTAAACCGCACATCACAACGGGTACCATCAACAGCGAAATTTACCACACCGAGTGCCTCCAGAAGCGTCTGTTGCCCTTCCTGCGGTCCCACGGAGGCGAGACATTATTTTGGCCGGACCTGGCATCATGCCATTACGCGCGATCTACTTTGGATTGGTACAGAGACAAAAACGTTGTTTTTGTACCAAAAACAACCAACCCCCCAAATTCACCATAGATTCGTCCGGTGGAAAGATTTTGGGCCATAATGAAGGTCAAAGTTCGAAAATCGTCCAAGGTGTTTAAGAACGAGCTGGAGTTGAAGAAAGAATGGATGAAAGTGACCAAAAAGGTCGGCTCCACCATTGCACAAAATGTAATGAGGGGTCTTAAGGGAAAGGTGCAGGCTTTCATCGATGGAAAGGAAATTGAAGAAAGTAATTATGCCGAAACATAATCAATATGTATCAGTTCATTCCCTAAAAGTTTCAAAAAAATCCAACTTAAAAATTTTTTTGGCGAACACCTTTGTCTGGTGCATTTTTTTCGAGTACTGGCCTTTTTTCTATCAAAATTTACCAACAACATCATTTTTACTATGCCGGCGTCGGTGGTGTAGTGGTAAGCGTGACTGCTACTTTGCACCCCAGTGGGTCTGGGTTCAATCCCTGTCGACGTCGGTGGTTTTTCTGAGGCGAAAAAATCTGGTCACGTCTTCCTTCGGAAGGGAAGTAAAGCCGTTGGTCCCGGCTCATATTCATGAGTCGTTAGGTAGGGTCCAGGTGGTGGAGTCGTCTTCCTGGCGTCGGTGATTGTCACCATGTGAGGAAATAGGCCGACGTAAAATAAAGAAAATAATTAAAAAAAAACATTTTACTACGTTATTAATAGAACAGGCCATAGTTGGGAGCATAGAAAAAAATATGTCCCTTACATTAGGTTTACGGTTTTTTTGTTAAATCATTGTTATTTTATCTAGGTAAATAGTTAGTTTAAATAGTGCGATTATTATCTGCACATCTAAGCTGAATTACTCGGTTAATCGGTTCAATCCAGCAAAATGTACACTCAGTAGCGAAAAAAAAATCCGAACAAAATTTTGCTTCTAAAAAACGCCATGTTCAACCTTCTATAGCTTTGTCAATTATCAATATTTTTGGCTAAAAATTTGACAAAACTTTAACCAATGTACAGAACTTATGAAATCAAAATTTCATTTTGAAAAGATTTATAAATTTGAAGTTTTCATAACAAATGTTAAGAAAGTCGTTTTGGGACATACCAATTTCAAAAATCCGTATTTCTGTGAAAAATGTAGGTAGCATATTGAAAGTTTTATCACAGGCTGTAAAAATTTAAAAAATAATATGGTCGAAATTTGAACTGTTTTTATGACGTGGTTTGGACTACAGCTGGCGGCAAAGTTGTCGCACCAAAATGAGTATTTTTCTTTTTCTCCCGGTATTAACCATGCTGAAATATCGGTGCAATATTTGTTACACGTGAAATATCCCGTATAACTTATGTAACCAACAAAGCAGATAAAAATATGGCATACAGTTTGAATTGGTATGTGAAAACTACGTATACAGTATTATACACTCAGTAGCAAAAAAAAAGCCGAGCCAAATTTTGGTTCCATAAATGGTCATATTCAACCTTCTGTAATTTTGTCAATTATCAATATTTTTGGCTAGATTTTTGACAGAACTATAAAATAAATAAAATAAAATAAATAACTATAAAAGTAAAGGGCGATACGGTCAAAATTTGGACAAAATCAACTTGACGTATTTCTTTCAATTTTGCATTTAAAAAACCTGAACACCCCTCATTTTGAAGGTGTGTGTGTGTAGAATGTTGCTCCTATTTTTATTTTGGAATTCACTCTTCAGTTGTCAAAATGCCGTCCAAGCAAGAAGAGCAGCGTATCAAAATTTTGCTCGCGCATCGCGAAAATCCGAGCTACTCGCACGCAAAGTTGGCAAAATCGCTAAAAGTTGCCAAATCAACCGTTACAAATGTAATTAAAGTGTTTGGGGAACGTTTGTCGACAGCCAGGAAGTCTGGATCGGGGGGAAATCGAAAACCGGAAGCCGCTGAGACGACAAAGAGAGTTGCCGGTAGTTTCAAGCGAAATCCTAACCTATCTCTCCGAGATGCCGCAAATAAGCTGGGTGTATCGTCTACAACCGTGCATCGAGCCAAAAAACGAGCCGGACTATCGACTTACAAGAAGGTAGTGACTCCAAATCGCGATGATAAACAAAATACGACGGCCAAAGCGCGATCCCGGAGGCTGTACACGACGATGCTGACGAAGTTTGACTGCGTGGTAATGGACGACGAAACCTACGTCAAAGCCGACTACAAGCAGCTTCCGGGACAGGAGTTTTATACGGCAAAAGGAAGGGGAAAGGTAGCAGATATTTTCAAGCACACGAAACTGTCAAAGTTCGCAAAGAAATATCTGGTTTGGCAAGCCATCTGTACCTGTGGCTTGAAAAGCAGCATTTTCATAGCTTCCGGGACTGTCAACCAAGAAATTTACGTGAAAGAGTGTTTGAATAAACGTCTGCTGCCTTTCCTGAAGAAACACGGTTGTTCCGTACTGTTTGGGCCGGATTTGGCATCTTGCCATTACGGTAAAAAGGCCATGGAGCGGTACGCCGCCAACAACGTGCAGGTGGTTCCCAAGGACAAGAACCCTCCCAACACGCCAGAGCTCCGCCCAATTGAGAAATACTGGGCTATTGTCAAGCGGAACCTAAAGAAGACCAAAAAAAAAACTGCTAAGGACGAGCAGCAGTTCAAGGCAAACTGGTTTTCTGCGGCGAAGAAGGTGGACAAGGTGGCTGTACAAAATCTGATGGCATGGGTCAAGCGTAAGGCCCGGCAATTCGGATTTGGAAAAGCGGAAGCCTAACTGAATATTTTTCCTGAATTTTATACTAATTGAACTTGAAAAAGAAATTTAATTTGATTTTTTAAATAAACGATTTCACCGATTTACACGCGTTTTCCCTTGACCAAATTTTGACCGTATCACCCTTTATTGAACTCATATGACCGAAATTTCATGTTGATAAGATTTATAAATTTGAAGTTTTGATAACATATGTCAAAAAAGTTGTTTTTGGACATACCAATTTAAAAAATACGTAATTTTGTGAAAAAATTAGGTAGAATAATAAAAATTTCAGTACAGCCTGAGAAAGTGAAGAAAATAATGTGAACAAAATTGTGGTTTGGACCACAGCTGGCGTCAAAGTTGACGCACCAACATGAGTATTTCTCTTCTTCACACGGTATTGACCTTGCTGAAATATCGGTGCAAAAAAAATAGCCGAGGCGAATTCTACTAATAATACTGTATAATACTGTAAACGTAGTTTTCACAAACCAATACATATTGTATGCCATATTTTGAAGTTCTTCATTGGTTACACTTGTTATTTCGTAAATATCACGTGTAACAAATCATGTGTATTAACAAGATGAATTCGCCTCGGCTTTTTTTTGCACCGATATTTCAGCATTGGCAATATCAATGCACTTCCTCCGTTGTTAATTGAGAGCTTTAGATGTCAGGTACCATTTTTGCATTAGTATGATTGTGTGGCAAGTACAATCATACCCTATGCCAAGGAAGTAGAGAAATTTCCCTGACCAGACTGGAAATCGAACCCAGCCACCTCCGGCATGGTGTTGCTTTGTAGCTACGCCCTTACCGACTGAGCGAAGGGAGGACCCGCCTTGCCTTAGATCCATCCTAATAACATGGAAGGACATTACGGGAAATAAAGGGAAAACACGTTTGTTATCATTGTTGTTATGATATGCTAGTAGACAAAGGTGTTTTTTTACACGAGGGATACGTTTTACTTTTACTATGAGCCGCATTTAGTATAAATTGCTTCGATTTTGTTTGCATGTGTTACCTTTTCATGCAATGGTAGAAATACAGTCTTTAAAATGTTGAGTATTTACACCAAAAAATTTAAATTTTATGAAAAATTGCCATATGATTACTTGTTGCCCAAAACACAAAATGTGATTCGAATAAGGTCAATATGTTGTTCCGTTCTGGAGTTATCGTCGCAAACAAACCGCATAAAAAAAACTTGTAAAATAAGACCTTAGTGTATATTAAATTGGCATATAAATTGCTTGAAGGTTAAGGAAATGTGGAATGTTCTGTCTTTTGCAAGATGTATTTCAGGTCTTCCAGGTCATCAGGTATTGTAGAATAAATTAAAATTGAAAATTCGTTTTTTTTCTCATGGCTGTCATTCATTGTCTAAATTTTCTGGTTCATAATGGATGCGCAAGTTTATCTACAATTGCAAAAAGAAAACAGCAGTCAGCACACATGTAATTTTCAGTTCATGTTAAAATATACCTTCGCTAAATATATAATCTTATATGACATTGTTTATTCATTACCATTACCATTCATCTTTATCATCATCATTACCATTTTTATCATTACATGTGTTTTCGTGATTTATATTTTAACATAATTAAACATAATACTTTTGATTATTATGTCTTATATGTCCAATTATCATTTTGATCCTCTCTTTTCCTCTTACTATTTAGAAGTATCAAGTGCCTTGAATACAACAAACTGCAACGGAATCTGTGGTAGGCTTTTTCACTTATTACTGAATGTATTTTTCATTTCCGGTTTGCAAATGGACATTTTACCAAATCTGAGTTGATCTGATTCATGCACTGCTGTGTGCCATTTGGCTAGTGATTGATTCTACAGGTTCAATCTTTTTCATAACTTAATCATAACTCACAATATGATTATATTTTATAATATTGATTTATTGATTTTACTTCATAGATGATTAGAATATTTCTTATCGTTTTTTATGTCCATTTGTATTTAACTCCCTTTCAATTAGATCTTCCCTGTTTTCCTAACTCAGGAGCAATACCTATAAGGCCAGCAAAAATAAAAGTGGATTGCTGTTATAAAATCAGCATCAACCAGCAAAAAGTGACCATGGCAACAATAAATTAAAATGTATAAATGTTAGTTTTGTAAAACTTTCAATAGATTTAATAAACTTTTTCAGGATACCTCAAATCAAGATTTTGGTGAATTGCTGCTATCGCTGGAAAAGAACGAAAACGTGCTTAAACGCGGAACCACAGAACTCTACACTTTAACATTTTACAACATTTCTTGCATTTCAGGATCAACCGAACGAAGATCATATAGTATAGATACGAATGCTTGTAGTATTTTTCAGTTTCATAAATATATACACAATTATATAAATATTTCATGGGAATGAGAGATACCATCAGGGCACCCGATTGATGGGGAGAGTTGGAATGCCAACTCCCCATTGCTTATAGTTTGTGAATAGCGGGCGGGCTCTTCTTCCCTCCCATTGGGGCATCCTCATGTTAGATAGCACGCTCTTATGACCAATTGATCAATCTTGTTGTTGGAAGGAGATTCTTTTTATCCCTGTGGATACGTATAAGTGATGTTGCATATCGATCCACCAACCCCTTTTTGGCCCTTCATACAATGGCAGGATTAGGATAATCAGTGGTTATTAAAGCTTGATCACGTATAACTGAGAGGAGAGCCCATTGCTGTCAGACTTAGTTTCCGTGCTACAATGGGTGGTAGTACATGTCATGCATCATACAATAAAATTGTGATTTTTTTTATCGAGCGGAGTATGAAGTAATTCTGTTCAGGCGAACGAGAGTTATTGGCGTTCAAAAACCATTCACTGTAGTGTAGCCCTAACCTTACCTTACCATTCAGACTAAGGCCGATGTGGCCTCTGCTGTATACAGAAGTTTCCAGCATCGCTGTCAGCGGAGGGTCCGCATGTCGCCTTCTACTTGATCGATCCACCTTGCTCGTTGCGCGCCTCTTCTTCTTGTACCTGTCGGTTCGTTTTCGAGAACCATTTTCACGGGGCTGTCGTCCGACATTCTTACGATATGCCCAGCCCATCGTAGTCGACCGATTTGTGCGATGTGTACGATGGGAGGTTCTCCCAGCAACTGGTGCAATTCGTGGTTCGTTCGCCTCCTCCACGTTCTGTCTTCCATCTGCGCTCCACCGTAGATCGTACGCAGCACCTTCCGTTCAAAGACTCCAAGGGCACGTTGGACCTCCACTAGCAATGTCCATGTTTCGTGGCCGTAGATAACTACCGGTCTAATTAATGTCTTGTAGATGGTCAACTTTGTGGTTCGGCGAACTTTGTTCGATCTTAGCGTCCTTCGGAGTCCAAAGTAGGCACGATTGCCAGCCATAATGCACCTTTGTATTGCTGGTGTCGTTATCGGCGGTCACCAATGAGCCCAGATACACGAATTCGTCTACTACCTCGATTTCATCACCGTCGATCTGAACTTGGGCTAGGAGGCTAACATTGTCTTCTCGTGAGCCTCTTCCCTTCATGTATTTTGTTTTTAACGCATTAATCACAAGCCCAATCCTACCAGGTTCAGCCTTAAGTCTGATGTACGTTTCCGCCATCGTCTCAAAATAGCGTAGCCCGCTTATATTAAATTGTCTTGAAATGACTCCCGGCGTCGTTTAAAGAAACGTACTTTTACGTTAAAAGTGAATCTTTAGGCAAAATGGATTTTTTACTGTGGTATGTACAAGATTAAACTACCATCTGTACATTTTTCGGATTTTTCTTTAAGAGAAATTATATTTTTCAGATAGGGTAAGGGGATGTAATGTTAGCCTAGCTCCATTATTCGGCCTATGTACCAAATAAGTCATAAATTCAACAATAATTAACAAAACTAGGTTGCCAGCAAGATGATTGATTTAATTAGAAGCAATTCAGATAATAATAATCAATTTACTGTTGTTCACTTCTGTGTAATTTTCAATTTTCTTAACTTATTAGACATCATGATTTCACTGGTTCAGATGAACCGATTATTTCCATAATCTTTGAATGATCTTAATTAGGCAAAATGGAAACAATAATGCGAATAATGCAGCCTAGATGTGCAGAAAACAGTCACACGTTATAAGTTATTTTTTTGTATACATAAAATAGCAATGACTTAACAAGAAAAACGTGGACCCAATGTTAGGGACTTATTTTTTTCTTTGTTTCCAACTATGGCCTGTTGCCTAGATAACTTTGTAAAAATGATGTTATTGGCAAAATTTTCAATGTTAATGTATGAGTTTCGGTTGTATATTTTCCAAACGGCTTATCTAAACACAAAACAAGGAACAAAACCTGTGCAGAGGGTATAATTATGTTTACTTTATCGAAGGGCCAATAAACCATATGTGAAAATCTGTGAAAAGTGCTTCAAAGCAGTTTAAGTTTAGTTTGTTTTGTGAAATTTTATGTTGGGTAAAGCAAATGCAACGGGCAATGCCTTCAATCAGAAAATCAAGGGGGAAAACCGTACGAAGACTGCATTTAAGAAAAAATCGATCAGATGGGACGAAGTTGCCTATAGACCGACATGACATCCATATTCCTCGAAAGTTTTTGACTTTATAAAATGAGTTGTATAGCTTTTTGTGATAAATACTACCAAACATCTTATTAAACGTATCTAAGCAAGTGTATAACTAGCTAAATATCACGTCCAGTTAAAATACTTTATGAGTTATAATAAAAAATGTAATCGATCGTTGCATAATAGGCTGAGTCAAGGGACACATAACCTATCTTTTGCGAAGGACTTAAATCTACTATTCCTTTTTTCAATGTGGCGTTGTCTTGGTATCACTGAAGTACCTCCAGGCTGTAGTGACATCTTTGCAGGTTTGACTAAAATTTCTCACAGGACGCTTGTCTGCCATAAAGTTCGAGTTCCACTACAATTTCCTAACAACTCTACACTTCAAAACACCTTCCCGGCAACCCAATTGCACAAAATCAAACCAAATTTGATCATCCCTTCCAACAGTGGACATTCTTGAAACGCTGCATATCAGCATCCACATTAACCGATCCGACAGTCAGATATAAAAATATCATCACATCGAGGGCATCTTGTTCCCCCGGCTGCCTGCCGTTGGCTTTTATTTTATTTTATTTTTCCAACCCATGGCGTACATTTTTAGCCATAATGAGTCTCCGGACTTGGGTCTCCGGTTGGTTGAGAATATATGGCCACACATTTCTTGATTTTTTTTTGTGAACCTGACTTCCAAGCGAAAAAAAAAGAGAATAGAAAAAGGTCGTCCCCAGCTTGTGTGACATTTGTTGGTGCTACCCGTCAGTGCCGGGACACAAGTGCATCCCATGTAAGCTCTGGTCCAGGTCCGGGATGATCTGAACGTACATTTATGCAGAACATCGAGGTGATGGTGTGAGGGGGGTTCGTTGCCCGCTTGAGAGAATGAACTTTTCCTGCGTGTTTTCCTCCGCTCGAGCGATGCACTTGTCGCTAGCACTGGCCAACATGTATGTACGATTTTTTTTCAACACCACCACCGGATGGCTACAATTTTTCCATGGTTGTTTTAGAGGGCCAAGGCGGGAGAAAATATCCGGATCATTACACGCCATTGCAATTTGAATTTTATTTTAGGATGACTCGACGGCGTCGGGATAAGATTCGTTCTTTGGCATTTGTTCACCATTTTTTAAAAGCTGAAAATCATTTGTCAAATCGATCAAAGGAGAATCCCATCTCCACCACAATGGGCAAGCCACATTCCAACCGGGCCCAAGTGTGCTAACTGCTGTAAAATGTCACTTAAAATTCCTCGTAAACGACTTCATGTGCCTTGTGCGCGCCAAAGAGGCCACATTACCAATGGATGGCGGTTGCAAGCCTCCAAATAGTCACCATTTGAAATGGCAAAATCCCTTGCCCTCGGCTTGTGGCTGCACAAACATGTGCCCTCCGTTGTCTAATTTCAATTTCAGATGCTCTCCAGAAAGTAACATTGGATGCTGTCATGAAGGCATTGTGTGCGAATAGTAATACAATACAAAACAGCATTAGGCGATGCACTTTTAATAAGATGCAGTGTCAAAAAGGTTGCCATCGGGGTTGTCTTTATGTTTTTCGTCTGAATTTCAATTACATCACCTTTCGCTTCCTTCATCATCGACATCATCGCTGTTGTCAGCGTCATCTTCGGTTGCCGCAGGTTGGAGTTTTTTGCGATTGCTAGGCAACCGATCCCAATAGGTGCACGGCCCTTGTCAAATGACATCAGTTTGTTTAGCTGTTTGCATCGATGAGTTAGGTGGCTACGGGCAGACGATTTGAGAGAATAAAATTTTAGGGAACTTGGTTGGGGCCGGTTCATAAACCACGTAGACTCTTTTTGAATCTCCCCCCCCCCCTCCCCCCTCGTAGACTTTTCTCCATACATTTTTTTTGGAATTTTGTATGGAGCGTGACTTTGGTCCGACCACAGCAAACCCCTCCCCCCCCAGAAAAGTCTACGTGGTTTATGAATAGCCCCTTGTCTGTCTGCAATGGAGTATCAATCATGAAATAACCGAAAACAATAGGATCCTTCGTACACTAAAAAGTTATAACAGCACTCTTTTTTGGATTGAAGTGCATGCAGTTCACCTAGCATCACTTTTAGCTGTATGGCGTCTCGTTGAGAATCTACTTGAATTAAGATTTTGAGATCGTCAGGGGTGCCCAGCAACAGGTTGACATCGTTGTGATACAAGACCTAAGCAACAAATATGTTTTATACAAGTTGAAAATACTTTTATGTGACTAAATTTGGTTATATAGAAGCTTGCTCAACATAAAATCTTGAAGATGTGTTACTCGGGGAGGAAGATCTGCGGATCAAGATGACTACCTTGGGGGAATGCCAGACAAGGCGGGGAACGAAACGGATATCTTATCGCCAATATTAATTTGGAGGGTTCCACCACAAATATGCTATCGTCAACAAAGGAGCTACCATAGGCAAGCCTTCACAGTTTTACCACAACGTTTGTAGAAAGCAGCAAGTGAGTTCATGCGGATAACGTTCGTTTGTGATCCAGCTATAAACCCATCTGGAAGGAAGTGATTGATAGAAGATCCGTAGCCGTTGAACGTGTCAGCATAAATCGAGGTTTGTGAATTGTGTCTATCTCGCTTGTTGCTACAGTGCTGCAAACTTACTTGAAGCTTAGATTCCAAACCATGCATCCGGCTGGGGTCATGATGTTTAACTAGATGGCATTCAACTGTTTGAAAATGTCGCCTGTTTTCACTGATGCTGGTGTTAAAATCAATACTAAAGTGTAAATAGATATTTTGAAGTACCAAGTGCTCCCTGGGTGCAGGCCAACTTTTCTGAGGATTAATAAGTTGTCATTCACCTGGATGGAGCGCCAGCCGATGCTGGAAGCGTGACCGCTACTTGGCTCTGATTTTAACGTTAAACCATTGTAAATAACGCAAATATAAGGTGATGTCTTATAATTTCGTTATGGAGAGTAAATTTACTGTATTCACAGTATTTTCCTATCACAGACTTCAAATGTAAGTAAGGGAGATGTCATATGCTCGAAGTATTTTCATTCGCTCAGTAGCCTTGGAGCTGTTCAGAGCGGCAATGGGCCAGTGTTGAATTGGCAACTGGCGGTAACAAGTACCATTGAGGGTTCTCTGGCGAGCAACCATTGTCAAGTTGGCTGATGGTTCTATCTAGGTAATCGTTGCTAAGCAGCCATTGGTTATGCAGTCGTGTGATGGACAGTCGGTTAACCAAGCCAGTGGTGATTTTTTAGCCAGACGGTTGGCACAACCATGAGCGAACTAAGTGTGATCTAGTTGGCAGCCATCTTTCGATAAGGTGGTTGAGTGGTATGAACGGTATAAGCCAGCCACCATCATCATCACTAATGTGTGTTGAAAATGCATGGAGGGTGTACTGGTGAGCAGTCGTTGCTCGGAGCGGCGTTGGTGCAGTTGGCTGTTGGTGCTGATGCTCCCGTCAACCTCGCTGCTGAAGCCTACGACTTGGGGGGATCAAGCCACCTGTGACAAAGAGACAAAGATCATCCCACATCACCTGCAGATGCAGATGGTCACCCGCAACGACGAGGAGATAAACCAAGAATACCACGAAGAAAACTAAAGTTCAATCGCGAATCTTTCTCCCCCATCAACTAAATCCATCCTTTTTAGGACGAACAGATCAGTTTGCCAACTAAAGAGTTTGGTTGAATTTTTATCTTGTGATGATGAATATTTTAATTACCGCGCCTCAGCTGCAAATAGCATTGCTTGAAACGCCGCGTCCCGGTGTGAATGAACAAACAACGAACGAAATTCTAACATAGATAATGCGAGCCGAACTGCAACACGTCCGACCCACCATTTAGTAGAGTTCATTTTAGTTTACAGTTGTGCATAGCAGGTTAGTTGCTGGTGATAGCAAGTAATCAAGGCATATTTCTGTTAAGAAAATCATCCGTCTAGCGCATAAGAATTAAAACTAATTATTATGGCGCAATAATTGAAGTTCGTCCCCTTGGATGCAATTTGTATCACATTGCCTTCGTTGGTACCGCCTTCTTTCGTGCACTAGCATCCGACGCCATTACCTAACAGCTCTTAGCAGAATATTTTGATTCAGTCTTACGACAGTCGTTTAACTGTGCAGTGGCTGTAGGCTTGCAGTTGGCTGCAGCAAGCACCCTGGAGGGTGCACTAGCGAGCAATCGTTGCCCAGAGAGGCGTTGGTGCAGTTCGTTGCTGTTGCCGATGCTCCCGTCAACTTCGCTGCGAGAAACATGGCTGCTGAAGCCTACGAGTTGGCGGGAAAAAGTCGCCCGTGACAACGAGACAAGAATCATCCCACGTCACCTGCAGATGGCCACCCACAACGACGAGTAGCTGAACCAAGAATACCAAGAAGAAAGCCCAAGTTCAATCGCGAACCATGTTTCTCCCCCGTCAAGTAAATCCGCCTTTTCAGGTCGACCAAATCAGTTTTCCAATTAAAGAGTTTGTTTGGTTAAAATTTTCTCTTGTTCAATTACCGCGCGTAGGCTGAACATAGCATTCATTAAGCGCCGCGTCCTGGAGTTAATGACAAAGAACCTTGAACAACCAACGAACGAACTTCTAGAACGGATAATTCGAACCGAACTTGTGGTTCAGACCGACCATGTGGTTGAGTTCGTTGTAGTTCCTAGTTGTGCATAGCGGATTAGTTGCAGGCGGTGGCAAGCAAATTAGAAATGTTTCGGTTAAGAAAATCGTCCGTCTAGCGTGTAATAATTAAAACTAATTATTGTGGCACAATAACTAAAGTTCGTCCCCTTTGATGCAATTTGTATCACATTGCCTTCGATGGTACCGCCTTCTTTCGTGCACTAGCATCCGACGCCATTACCTACCCAGACAACACAGAATCGCATATGATAGCGCATATGAGTACAACGTGGAGGCGATATACGTTCATTCGTTCATTTAACTCCATGTAAAATGCACGCATATCGCCTCCACGTTATACTCCTATCCGTTATTATATGCGATCTTGTGTTTACTGGGTAATAGCTCTTAGCAGAACATTTCAATTCAGTCTTACAACAGTCGTGGAGCTGTGCAGTGGCTGCAGGATTTGCTTCATTCATCCGCCATTATCGAAGAGGTTACAGCAGCGCTCGACTGTGCCCGTTAAGTCGTCTGGTGCACTGCTTCTTAGCGATATGGGTCGCCGAGGCAAATTTCCGGTCGGATTCCAGTTCTCACTCGGTCGAATTCATCGTCTGCTCTGGAAGGGCAATACATCGAGCGCGTTGCCGCCGGTGCCCCCAGCTACCTCGCTGCAGTGATATGTGCTAGTGACTGAAGTCCTCGAATTGACAGGTAACGCCGCCGCGACAACCAGTAGACCAGAATCGTCCCACGTTATCTACAGCAACGACGAAGAGCTGATGAAACTTCTTTCCGCTGTGACCATTTCACAAGCTGGTCTTTTCAGACCGTGAAGAAAACCTAAGTTTAATCGCGAACCATGTGTTCCCCGTCATGAATTAGAACCAGTCCTTTTCAGGACGAACAAATTAATTTACCCAATTGAAGAGTTTGTTTAATTGTAGTTTCTCTTGCGCTCATCAAAATTTTCAATACCATGCACCGACTCAACGTGGCATTTGCTTCTTACGTCGCGTCCCGGAGTAAGTGACCGAGCATGTTGGACAACCAACAAACGAAGCATTATTACAGCTGACCGACCATGTGTACACATATTGTAGTTCCTAGTTGTACATAGTGGATTAAGTAGATTAGTTGCTTAATTAAGGTTTTAGTGCGAACGCTTAGTGTATGGGAATTAGATTTGGAACGAAACCCATTTCAGCCACTCTTTAAACAATCAAGCGATCTAGATTGCACATTGCTGCGTAGTCCTACGTCACCTTTGCGCACAACCCCATTGGGCTGTACCTTGTAGTTTTTTTTTAAATGAGTTCATCACTGGCTGCAGTTCGGTTGACGAGGCGTGTTTATGAATGTTTTTGAGTTTTTTTTGTTTGTTGTTTTTTGAAATGGATGCTGAAACGCTTCTCAACGCAGAAAAATAATATCACCAAACTTGCATTCAAACGAGTATGTCGCAGCTATAACCATTACCTGTATAGCCGGTATGTCAGACGTGTTCAGAATAACTTGCGGAGACATCCGAAACAATTCTGGAGTTTCGTCAATTCTAAAAGAAATGAAAACGGCCTTCCATCTACCATGGGCTTTGATGATCAATCGGCCTCATCTTTGGAAACCAAGTGCAAACTGTTTGCTACACATTTTACGAGCGTTTTTAAGACTGCGAACCTGTCCCCATCTGATGTTGCGACAGCAACAAGGTCTTTGCCGATGGATGCATTTGACATTGGCATTTTCAATGTTAGTCTGGCGATGGTGGGGGATGCACTGAAAAAGCTGAAATCGTCTTTAACACCTGGTCTGGATGGCATTTCTGCGTGCATATTGAAAAATTGCAGTAGCATGATACTTACATCGCTGCAAGTCATATTCAACCTCTCCCTTCGAACTCAGCATTTTACGAACGCTTGGAAGATATCATACGTGCAGCCAATCTTAAAGAAAGGCAGTAAAGTGGATGTGTCAAATTAAAATTAGATGATGTAAGATAATGTCGATAAGAAAAGTGCTAAATACTACGATGCTGTATATCGTTTATATGAAAGTTACTCAAGAAATCAATTAACCTTGCGCCTGACATCCACCTGGCCAAGCACGTTTTGCACGAACTACTTAACACTTTTGAAATCCACAGTTCGTCAAAGTCTCCAGGATCAATTTCAAAATAATGCCTATATGCAGTTTGGGTCCTCCCTTAGCTCACGCAATCAAGGCGCAGGTACAAAGCAATACCATGCTGGAGGTGACTGGGTTTGATTCCCGGTTCTAGGAATTTTTCGTTTAGGGAAATTTATCGACTCCCTGGGCACAGGGTATGATTGTACTTGCCACACAATCATACTATTCCAAAAATGGTACCTGGCATCGAAAGCTCTTAATTAATAACTGTGGAAGTGCATTAAGAACACTAAGTTGAGAGCAAGCAAAAAGCTAATTGCGAAAGCAATAAGCTTGAAACGCTAAGGAAGGAAGCCTACAGTGACGGAAAAAATAATAAGACCACAGCATAGAGCAATTTTCATGTATGCGTCCTAACCGCTAATTTGAATTAAACATATGCGACACCAAGTGGCGAGCACATGTACTAACTTGACATGAGATTCCACAAGCTTTTCAGCCTCGGAAATAAACATTCCAAGCCAGACGCATCGAAAGCTGCTAAAGGACCAAAAAACGTGCGACAAAAGTATAAGACCACTTCCACATTTCATTTGATTTTGTAGCAAATACCGTCGTTCCTCTGAAGTAAGTTGTTTATCGATGAGTCGTATTATTCTCCATCATATTGTTCATCTAACAAGACATCATATTTCGTCAGTTCTAGGAAAAATTCAGCAAATATGGGCCGAAGCTATCACTGCACAGAGAATCAAAGGATTCATATCCGGCAAATGGCGAAAGAAGGAAAAACTCAACGAGAAATTGCTGCATTCTTAGGACGGTCCAAAACATTTGTTTGCAATGCTCTCCGTGACCCGAAACCACGAGTGGGAACTGGACGTCCCCGGAAAACTACCTCTAAGGACGACGGCCACATCAAACGACTTTCTAACATTGATCCATTCAAGTCAGCAACGAAGATCAAAGAAGAGCTGAACTTATCCGTGAGTTCCAGGACAGTTCAGCGACGGCTTGTTGAGAAGAATCTGATTGGAAGAAGTCCTAGGAAAGTTCCAATGCTCACACGGAAGCATCTCCAGGCCCGTCTAAAATTTGCTAGAGAACATCTGGACTGGATCGGACCCGAAAATGGTAAGAAATGGCGGAACATCCTTTGGTCAGATGAAACAAAAGTGAATTTGATCGGATCTGATGGAAAACGCTGGGTTCGCCGACCTGTTAATTCAGCTTTCAAACCACAGTACACAACAAAAACATTTAAACATGGAGGAGGTAATATCATGGTCTGCTTCTCCTGGTACGGTGTTGGTCCACTCTTTTGGATAAAAAAGATAATGGACCAGTACGTTTACGCTGAGATCATGGAGAATGTAATGCTACCACATGCTGACTGGGAAATGCCATTGAAATGGCAATTTATGCAAGATAATGATCCTAAGCATACTGCCCGTACTGTGAAGCAATGGTTTGAGGATCACAAAATTGATGTAATGCAATGGCCGGCACAATCCCCGGATCTCAATCCGATAGAAAATCTTTGACAGATAGTCAAAAAGTCGGTGAATCCTTTAAAATCGAAAAATAAGGAAGAACTATGGAGCAAAATTCAGGAAGCATGGTATGCCATCCCTGCCAGCACATGTCGAAACCTCGTGGAGTCAATGCCGAAGAGAGTGCGAGAAGTGATCCGGAATAATGGTTATACCACTAAATACTAATGATCAAAGCTGATGGAAACGATTTTTTGAATGAATTAACGAGTGGTCTTATTTTATTGTCGCATCATTTTCTTACTTTTCTTTTTTTTCTTTATTGTTTTTATTACTTTCAAACCATTTTGTTCTGTTGAGTTATTAAATAAACTATTATTTTAAGTTGAAATTATTAAATGTTTTGCTTTATTGATTGAGCCCTACAACTGCATCTTTTAAAATGAGCGGTGGTCTTATTGTTTTGTCCGTCACTGTATATGCAGTTTGCAACGAAGCAGTGAAATTGTCCGGTTTTGTAAAAATATAGTTGCCACATTTATAACAAAACTGTTGTGGATCTTTTTTACACTTGAATTCACGTTTTTTCGTACACATGTTTAAGCAATGTTGAAGAAAGATGCTGTCAAATTTAGTTGATTGTGTTAGCTTCTCACCGAGCGGTCTCACAAATACTAGCGCAAAGTACATTCCTGAAAATATCCCATTTTATTTTGCGTGACAGCTGACGGTGGTTGAAAACAAACTAAAGGTAATGTTTGTAGTGTATCTATATTCATGTATGTGTGCATAAATCTGTGGGTGTATGTGTGTGCGTACTTATATACGAGTATTAAATATCTAATCTTTTCAAAATCATTTATATCTTCAATTTCCATGATTTTACAAAAATATTCATAACTTCGACAATTTTCAATCGATTTCATCCATTAAAGGCTCATTTTTTTTAATTTTTAATGAATTTTAAGATTCAATTATGTTTTGGTCATTTTGAATCGAGTTATGTATTAAAAATATTGGTTAAACGAGATTTTTATGGAAAATTTGCAAACAAATTAAAAAAGAACGCAATAAATGATTTAATAACTCTAAAATTATTTTTTGAATCAGGATATACTGTTCAAAAGAACGATAGAAAATTTATTAAGCTTTATTTTTATTTAATAATGATCTTAAATTGGTGGACTGGATCGAAATAAGTTGATTTACTTTTGTCCAAAATTCCAAAAATATTTTTTTTGTATATCTCAAAAACGGCTCTACTTTATTTTTTCTGACCAAGGCATTGAATTCAGCGCATGATTTTGCATTCGTTATGATCATCACCTCATCGGGTTAAAAAATGCTGTAAACTAGTGTTAATTATTCATTTCCTGCCAACAAATCTACAGTATGTCTCACAACAGGTGTTTTTCAGTCATGGTTCATATCAGCTGGCTAATTTTAACAGCGGAATTGATTATACCCCTTTTGAGTGTATTCTAGTGACAGCTTATCGCTGAAGATAAATACGCGAGTCCGTTTGTTCATATTTATCAGTTACCTTGGAAGCCATACGGGAGCAAGTTTTAAAATTACATTTGCAAAAGCTTAGACCGTGTCAGATTTTCAATAACCTTAAGCAGTTCGGAGTGAGTAAGCGTTTTGTTTTTCGTACCTTGAAACGGTTCAAGGAAATCGGAAATGTCCATATTCAACAAAAAAGAGGTGCCAGACGAACTGCCAGAACGAAGAAAAAGATCGAAAGTGTGAGGGAGCGAAGAAGACGTAATCCGGCCGTATCTGGCCGTAAATTGAGCAAACAATTTCAAATGTCCCCTGCGAACAAGCAAAGAATGGCCTGCATCTTCACCGGATCCCAACCCACTTGACTTTTTTGTTTAGGGTTATATGCTTCAACATATAGGCCCTACGAAAGGGCTTACTTTAGATCGATTCAAGAAACATTTGGTTGATATTTGGGACCAAATTCCTCAGAAAATCGTGCGTGCCAGCTGCGATGGGTTTACAAAGCGCTTGCGCAAAGTTATCTAGGAAATGGGCGAGAGTTTCTTATTGAATTAATATGGTTTATTTATATAACATGTATCTTTCAAATGAAAAATCAATGCTATGATTTGGTTGATTTGTTTTGCTGTAATCCCATTTTGATTTAGTGACACCTATTGTGAGGCACCCTGTAGACCACTATAGCTACTAATGGATAGTACGCATGATATAATTTAGTATCGTTGGGACTCCTTAAGTCCTAACATATTTTCACTTCCTCAGCAGGGGAGAATGTAATACATGGAAGAAAACTTATTGTTTATCGATGTACCTGTTGAATAAGTTGATTATTTTTTAAGAAATCACTAAACTTTACGAAACTCAAAGCCACAAGAACTGTACAACCTGAACTTGGAGGATATAGACGATATTCCAGTGCAAGAGATGATCTAAAATCCGTATCACATAATCAGTAGCTCGACGCCTGCAAACGCTGTTTTGCCACACGCCCAAAGGCATCGAACATTAACACCTACAGACGTGTCGTTGGAACACAGCTCAGAAGCTCCAGCTTGCTCGAACCGGAGATCCCACTGCATCTCGCAAAAATAACAACAACAACAACCAGCCGACCAAACCCAGAAAGAGGCCTTTAGATGAGTTATTACATTAAATTGAATACTTTGGTGTGTGCTACGCGCAGAAAAGCGGCTGACGGTGAGTAGAAACACCAAGAAGGAAACTCTTGCGGTTTCACAGCTTTTCCCGCTGGATGATTACACATTTGCGACGAGAGCGAGTGGTTTCAGTTGCGAACATTGATTGAAAAAGTGGGTGTTTGGTGCGCGTAGCTTGCAGAAAAAAAAGTAGACTTTAGACCACAACATCAGCGTCAACTTCAGCCATCCCGTCGTCATCCGTGTAGTGACTTCAAAGAGGGCAAAACGAGGGGAAAAAAGCGCCTATTGGTAAATAAATCAAATGGACAATAAACTATAGTTATTATGAGGTGTACGTTGCGCTGGCCGTCGATCAGATATTACCTGTCCCGTGGTCTGTGATGTGCAGGGAAAATTATCGCATCATAGAGCATTGCGATGGTGGAAAATATGAAAAGCAGCAGCAGCACCTAGATTGACTCGGATCGTTAATAGCGATCATCATCAAGCGCAGGTAAAGATCGCTTGTTCGAGATTTTGTCAAAGCATGCAGCCCATCAGCCAGCCGTACGCAATGTCCGCTTGTATAGTTGCAATGTGATGCTCTTCCCTCCGATAGAGGCCCTAGAAGAAATCAATATTGATTTCCAAAGGCGCGTTTCAAATTATGGTTGATGCTATCGTAAGTGTTAAATATTGCACACCTTTGCTCCCTGGAATGATCAGGTTGAAGTGTTCGCCTTCGTGAACCGTTTTTAGTGCATTGGGTTGCATAGGTTCGTTGGTATAGTTCCAGGTCCAGGACCGAAACCACCCATTATCACATTAAATTTATTACCCCTCGACCGAGGCTCTTCCGTGGAACTTATAGGCGAAACAGTCTTCCAACAGAATGAGGTGAGTTGTGGTGCAATTTGTGAGATGCATTTTCCACAGCGATGGCGCACTGGATGGACGGTTGAACGGTTAGCAAAAACTAGCGGCTCCCAGTTTAAGATAATCAAATTGATTAGGATCGGCCTTATGAGCGAGGCACCAGCGAAAAAAAAATCCACGGCTATTCATAGGGCCGTGTTTTATGGACAGCACTTCATGGATCCATCCGATTAGTTGTAACGGTTCGGATAATTTTACGTGGCAATAGTGATTTACCGAACTAAACAGGTGTTGCCTGGGTGGACTGAACTACTGAACAGAAAGTCAGGTCAGCATCATCAGTGTTCTTGAATAATTCGCTAGACAACATTGTCCGAATTTGATGGTTGTAGCTCACATGTACTCATTAAATTCGTTTTAAGACAATCACGATGTCGAACAAAGTTCAAAGTTTTATCTCCATGACTCTGGGCATGGAGAATTCTTTGATGAAAACAATTGGGCTAGGAAAAAAAAGCGATGTGCTCGAAATACTTTTCAATCGCGGTCGCCTTTACGGGTGCTTTTGTCTTACCATCATCCGGGCTAAACTTTTGCTTTGGTATGAAGTTGTTGTTGTTTTTTCTTATCGGACTTGGCCGATCGAAATGTCACCACATCTCGTGGAATTCCCCCTCCATAAAGGTTTTAAAAGAGCTCCGTTGAGGAAATCTTCACAGGAGGCAGGCGAAGTTGGGATGAATCACGTTTTGTGGAAATCGATAGATAACGAAAATGAAAACAATTATTAATATAGTTAATATTTAGTGACAGCGTATTCAGAAACAATGATTAACGTATGAGGTTCATACTAACAAAGAGAATAAATGATTGAATAGTTCGTATGTTGAACTTTTACACTTTACTGCCTATCTACAGTACAATAAAACTTCAAGCGGCTCTAGCATTGTTTGGTTGTTGTATAATTTCACTAGCAAATCAAATTTGATTTCAGATTTATGCAATGGCCCATGTACTAATAACTCAAGTGTTTATCGTTTGGAGTTTGTATGGCATGTTCTCATGCGCCATACAAAATTTTTCACATCTGTTTATAAAAAAGTTTACAAAGTGTTATGGAGGGGAAGGGGATGGGAATTTAAGAAATCTGGAAAAACGTTTACGCAATCAATGCATCACCCTTTAATATATTATATTCGCTAGCTTCCAAAAAACAAGTTGAAGTAGTTCTTAAACTTTTTACACAATTTCATTTAGAGAAAATACAAGGTGGGGAGAAAAGTTACCTGCTTGGGAGTGATAAAACATATTAATAAATTTTTATTAAATTAAATTTATTTTATTAAATGTTTTTCTATTGTATTCGATTTCTTGATCCTGTCCAAAAAGTTATTTTCCGGAAGGGTTGCAAAATACTCCTCTGCAGCGTCGATGATTTTCTCGCTTGAGCTGAATTTTTTATTGCTGCAATTGGAGCCGTAAGTCCTGGATTTTAGCCGTGGTTGTGATGCTCTTGTGCGCCGGCGCATTGTCTTGCAAAAACAAAATTGTTTTTCTTTTCATGTGGGATCGTTTTACGGCCTTCAATCGGTCCAATAATGCACAATTATACTCGCTGTTGATGGTTTTATTCTTTTCGAGGTAGTCCATGAAGAGTATGCCATGGCAATTCCAGAAAACCGACGCCAAAATCTTTCCGACCCATTGAGCCTCCCTAGGCCGCTTCGGGGCAATCGTGCTGGCTTCAGTCCATTGTTGGGCTCTCATTCTGTTCACTGGTGTGTAATAGTGGATCCAGATTTCATCAACAGGTACCAATCGACGCCAAAAGTCCTTCGGATTCTGCATCAGCAAGTCTAAATACTGTTTCAAAGTGCTCTCGCGTTTGTGTTTTTGATCAGGAATGAGCATGCGGCAGGATAACTTTATCATATACAGAATCTCGCCCAAAATATGGCGTGTGCGCTCAGTAC
>JAHHFK020005863.1:0-27292 GCA_024533555.2 Aedes koreicus
TAGTTTCTACTGCGGTATTTTTTTGCGTGTAGGTACAACAGCAATCTCCGAACTAGCCGGTTGTCTGTGACTCACGAATCGCAAGGTCTCCCATTGGGCTTCACGCCTAGAGAAACCAACAAGATTGAACACGGATATCGATCGTGTTCAATTTACCATACTGACCAGCCAAGAAATGTTTTTTTAGAGATTCATTCTTCCTGGCTTTTTTGACGCTCATTAAACGAGCTTTTGCCTGCTTCTCAGTGTTCTTAGTGTTCTGAGCGCACTTCCACAGTTATTAATTGAGAGCTTTCTTTGCCAACACCAATGCATGAATGTGTACATTGTGTGGCAAGCACAATTAAATTCTATGCCTAGGGAAGTTGAGAAACTTTCCAACCCGAAAAAATCTCAGACCGGTCGGAATCGAACCCGTCGCCTCCGGCTTGGTAGACCGTGCGTTTAGCGACTCTCTATCCGAGGCCCCACCCCCCGAGGTTTTTTAGAGAATCGGATCTAATTTTTGTCGAAAAGGGGATACGAACCTGTTTTGACAATTTTTGGCATGTTTTGAAGATATTTCAAGGTGTTTACAATTTTGAGATCAAAAGATATGTAAGGATTGTTGATTCACATCCTAGTAATGGGGATGAATATTCATTTCAAAATAGTAGAATATGGCCGAAACCGACGCACTTACCCTGCAGTCTAATTTATGTACATTTGACGTAAATTCACGTCGCGCACCTATCACACGTCCGCGTTCGATTGCATCGCATGCACTTTAGTTATTACAATGCACCGCATTTTCAACTGCCGCCCAATAATGTTCACATTCCGAATTTTATTCATCCGTGGTCCATTTTCAACTCACCCAACTGACACTGTTCATTACTCAATTGCAATGCACGTAAATTGCCAGTAGCCACCATACGGACGCAAAACATTTATGCCAAAAATTTACAGCCCATCTTCCGCGTGCAATTATCGTTTTAATTGCCCGCCTTTACGACTCGATCATCCTCTGCCTCTCTGTGTTTTGACTTGCCCATGTCCGAGTGAGTGTGCCATTTTCCCTCGATCGTTTTACTTCTTGCCATCAAAAATGACCTTCAGAAGCTCTCCGGTGGCGGTACGAGTTATTAGCTTTGTTCAAAGAAATTCCGAACTTGATTCTTGTTGTTTGATATTATGGTTTCAGTTGAAAACCGAATTTATCGACTAGCGACAATCCATTTAAACTTTCGTTTCTGCACGTTATAATAAAGCCTGGTCTGGAGCTGACAAGGAAAGACCTGATGTAATTTTTGCCATTTTTTACCGAAGCTAATTTTGACAACTGTTGCAGTATGAGTGGAATGTCAGTTTTCCTTGCGGAATAATCGAACAGAATATTATTCCGCAAGGAAAAGCGACAGCAATGAAGAATGTTCGCCCACTATTCTCATTCAATCCTTTCATTTCAGCCAATAGTTTTCTAGCTTACATAGTTATCACCAACCATCGACAGCCCGCAACAATAGCTACTCTTACTATCTTTTCATAGAAATGGCTAAGCTCTTCAAACATCCGGGGGACTACAAGGATTCTACTCTTATCTTTGTTCTTAATTTTTGTTTCTTTTCAGGCGACAAATAATTTATTTCTACCAAATTTTGAAGACAATATCTAATATTTCTCTATTTCTCAAAACATTTAAAGTTAGGCATAATGATGAATGAATGTACCGGAAACTAGTCCGACACATGCGGAGTTGTGAACAGGCGACTCTTGAGGTAGTATGTGCTTTCAAGAACGTGGAGCAAGACAGGTAATTGTTACACATTGTATCTATATTAATAAAATTTATTTTTAATAGGTTTGCGTCGACCATCGGTTGAATCGGTTGAATCTGTTGTGTCGATACTTTGTTCCGCAATATTTTGTTATCGGACGTAGCGTTTTGTTTATTGTTTCGGTTTCCTATTATTCGTTGCGCGAGTGATCGAGTTAGCATGAGAAGTCGTGGTTCGCCGGGTAAGATCGGTTGGTGGTGAGGTACGTAATTAATTGTGATCCAAATTATTCGTTCTCCATACTCGTTGGACCACCCTATCACAAATAAACCACTGTCCGATTTTTGTAAGGGACTCCAGCGGCATCCGGACTGTTGGTATAGATCGGTCCAAGTTGGTACTCAAGCGTTGAGATGAATTACCTTGTTTTCCTAATGAAATACCACTATCACACTCTGTGAGTAGCCCCAGTAACATCCTTACTGTACTGTACCGGTCAAAATCGACTTTTCAGCATTATTAAATATCACTTTGTTTTCTCAATGAAAAACCACAATCACACTTTGTAAGTGGCTCAATAGCATCCTTACTGTTGGTTTAAATCGGTTCAAATCGGAAATCGATACTAATTACACTTGACAGCTTATCGTTTACCAAAACGAACCCTGCTACCACCCAATCCTGCCATCCAAATTCCCAGTGATTTCTCGTGGAAGTGCAGTGGATTCCATGGCTTCCAATAAACCAAGTATCACGTCAACATATTCCTACCCATTCCCTACGTGACCTGCATTCAGGCGAGGCCGGCGCCGGTATTGCCTTAGATTGGGATCACCAGTTTTTACACATTGTAGATGTATGTTAGTCCCAAGCATCATCTGTTAGTTCTCTGTGTAATAACAGCTGTTGCGGATGCTGATATTAAAACTAAAATATAGTGGATTTAATACCTACCATATATTACACTCACCTTGCATTGAACTTACCTTAAATACACCTTAGTACACGAAAATTATTGTACTTACCTTCTTGGTACACAAACGCTGAAATGTCAACATAAATGCTACACAAACATACACATACTCACCTAACACAAAATACTAGAACTGAATCATCGAAACAGAACCAACCTACCAGTAACCTACCAACTACAAAAGTGAAAAGGCGTATTTTTCTCGCGATCCGAACCTTTCCGAGCCATCTTTTATCGTCATCCTCGTATTCGTCGAGCCGGCCAGATCCGGATATATTCGCAACAACAGCTGATCTGGCAACAACGGAATAGCAACCTCGGGCGGTCAGTCATGCTCATGCTCATGAATATGCGCCCGTGTTAGGGTCCAATTCAATTTATGTTTTATCACTACAAACACATGTTTCAGCAAATTTTTCAAAATGTGAAGATCTATTCTGGTTGTGGCTATGACTTGTATTTTTCATTTGATTAATTGGTCGTTTTTCAAATGACTATTAATTGATTCCCATATTCAATCATTACAAATAACCGCTGGATCTACAAAACTTTATTCTAATGAATGTTTGTTTTTTTACTGTTTTTTTTTTTCTCTAAGATTTGAGATCTAGATTTTTTTTTCCTGTTAAATCAGCGTTTGCTAAAATGATGCCATAATATACTATAACGGTAAGCGTCTAATGTCAAATGGAGTTATTCATATTTTATAGCGGGCTAGCGTAAATAACTGAACCGATCAATATTTTTTCAATTATTTCAACGTATAGGGTGAAAGATGCGAATTGGGCATTTTATCGATATTTGACAGTAAAGCGGATTCCGGCATTGGATCCCTTGAACTTTTACGTAAAAAAGCATTGTATTTGAGTGTTTTCGTATTGATCGTGCTTTTGTATTGTCTTACACTGACAAAAAATCTAGCAGTAAAAACTACAATTTTCTCGACTATGCATATTTTCAAAACAGCCGCTAATTTCAGTCAAATTTACTACATTTATGGTACAGCCTTCAACATAAGTAGTATATTTGACAGACCTCATGTTAATATAAACTCCACCATGGCTTGACCTCAACCATGGTAAAATCAAACGCATTTATAGTCAGGAGAAAATTGTTGGTGTTTGCGCTTAATTTAACCCTCAAAATGGTAGTTTCAACACTGCAAATTTTTTTTTTTTTTTTTGCCTGTTTATATTGAAATATTTTTAAGTTATAGGAGAAAACGGGCAAAATCGAACATTTACCGACATTTTTCGGACACAAATTAGCGCCGTTGGAATCCCCGCAATTTTTAACATAAGATTCACTATTTTTGATGAGCTGGTGGGTAACCCGTTTCTGAATAACGTCTTTTTTTTTTAAATAAGCTACTGTGGAGTAGTCGTAAAAGTGGTCCAATGGACAGTGAAATGGCCTGGAAAGGGGAGCAACGGTTCAAGAATCGTCCAAATACTGTTAATTCGAGACGTAGCTAAAATGTTCAAGGTGTAAGTCGGTTTTGTGCAGAAAACCACGAAGCGTGCTATGTTTGTTTACAAAGTACAAAAATCCTCAAACCGGAATGAACAGCAAAGTCAATTTAATTCGCCCAATTGAAAAAATCTGGGTAAGTATGACGACGAAACTTTTCAAAACATCCCGAAACTTTTTGAAAACTGAGCTGAAGTTGAAGAAAATTTGAGTAAAAACAACAAAATCAACTGAGAAAATTGGCTATACACAATTTGATGGGTGGGAGTGAAAAGGAAGGATTTTGAGCATTCGGAATGGGAGGCCATGAAATTAGTATGAAAAAAATTTGTAAATCATAACTCATTAGTAGTTTTTCATTCCCTCAAAATTTCAAGAAAATCCGATAATCGGTTTAATTTTTGGTATGTAAATATGTGTGTGCCATTTTTTAGCGAATACACCCATTTTACATTTTTTTTTGAGAAATACATAGGTATTCCCAATCACTACTTTCCCAATTTTCACTACTCCCTCCCCTCTCTTCTATACACACATGACATTTTGAAAAACTATCTGGCATCCGTAATTTTGACAGACAACCCAAAATTAGTTCGGAACAACTTACGAGTCGCTCTCATAAAACGCAGCTATTTCTCCTCAATCCGTCTTTTATCCACTGCAAGAACATTTCGCATTTATTTGCACCCGCATCCATCATACCTCATGGCTTCCTCGGAAAATCCGTTCATAACCTACAATTTTCTGAGCCAAGCACTTTCTCGGATTCTCTTTCTTGGCATGGCAATTATGGCTCAACTCAAAACAATCGATTGGAATTCATCGGTGAAAATGCATTATTTCATGCTTTGCTGTGTCGGTTCAATCAAAACAAACCTCTCCGTTTTCGAGGATTCTTGCGCAGCCAGTTTGAATCGATTGGCTCTTCGATGATTATACAATACCAAAGGGGCCAGTTGAATTTGCCCACGACGACGACGATAATAATCGATAATTACGACGAGCCCGCGGTAGTCGACAAGTGAATCTTCTCACTTTGTCAATTTGACCGATCGAAGTATGCTGTGTTCCACGTTCAGAGTTTGGGGATTTGATGGCGGATGAGGATACCCTGCAAATGTCAAGATCATGACCATTCGGAAAGGTAAACAATGAAAACAGAATAATGAAATCGATCGGCATGATGTTTTTGGTTAGGTCCCCTTCGCAGCCGGTAGCAGTCATCGTGAGCGTCATCTGTACGGCATAAGGTAGAAGTTGCGGATAATCGATGAGCAGATTGAATGTTTCACATGAGGGCATTTATCTGTCATTTGATGATACTGAAGGTCGCGTGCAGCAGTGAAGGTAGCCGGAAGGTGGCGTTTATTGGTATTTAGTGTAGAATGAAGGATCAACAGCGATGTTGTTTCTTTCGACTGTGTTTGCTAGCATTGGTTTAGTTTTAAGATTTTTTTATGAAGTTCTCAGAACTTCGACGAAGATTCAACGGAGTTGTCAGAATAACAATTAAGTTCCACAAACTGCGTTATCGTTGTGTGAGATCAAAGGAAAGCTAATGTGTCAGAACTTCTTAAGTATAAATTCAACACATACTAAATAGATTATCAGCCTTATTTCCCAACAAGCCACCACTGTGAATTCTATTTCGACCCACAATGTCAATTAATCAGAGACAGGTACACCGAAAGAGATATCAACAAGACGCGCATAACAAGCTGACCATTTCCATAAACGGACCTTCTCCAAGACCAAGCGCGAGCGCTTCGGACCGTTCGTCGCTGTTTATGTTGTCCACAACGGGCCAGCACAAAGCCAACAGAACTGGCCGACCTTGAAACGGGCCGGACCAAACAAAAACAGCTTTGTCCAAAGCAGCGCAGCATGCCATGGGTTTGCAAAAGCTGCACTACGAGAGCAGGTAGTTTTACTTGGGCTTTGGATTGCTTTGATTGAATTCGATCTTTTCAATCATTATCGCACACGCCCGCTCCGTTTGATTCGATTTCGAGTCGATTTCGACTCAAAAGTGGAGTCACTGAAATTTGAATAACAAGATTCTACACAGAGAAAAAAATGATGGTCTATTTTACCATTATTGGGGGTTAGGATGATTATGGCAGTATAGTGATTTTGAACCGACTATGATCATGGCCAAGACAACCTACAAAAATAATTGATTAAACATTTACTAGAATGTCAGAATAGTCAATGTAACTATGACCATAGTCAAGAATAGCATGAACGTTGTGAATCCAGCAATTTTCATGATTCTGTAACCGTTATATGCAATAGTCATCCTGACCATGATTTCATTGTCGGTACAACCATGGAATTATTCTCAAAATAGTCGACAAGTCAAAACATTGAATTGAATCAGATGTTTTATCCAAAATTAAGTGACGCCACTTTCAACGAGATTAAGTCGAAAACGGCTCAAAATTGAGTCAAATGGAGCGGGCATACATGTGTATTCACGATTATGTACAATCGATTAACCCGTGCGCGACCGATGAGCTTTGCAGCAGCCATGCACTTCTTGTGACATTTATGAAATGTCAACCAGAAAATTTTATAAATTTTCCAAGCTTCACGGACTCTACAACGTTCCTCGCTTCGTAATAGAGATGTCAATCAACCAATCTTGCCTTAATAATATCCATTTTATTTAGAAAAGGAAACCCCAAAAAGCCTTGAGCAATTTAATTAAACTTCCACTTTCCATGAAACTCAAACTTAAATTCCACTTCCGCCGATGGCACCGACTGTAGAAAAGGTGCGAGGTGAACTGAATTTCGCTACAACCGACAACTTGAAAACGAAGCAACCCGGCAAAACCGTTTGTGCCAACAGTAGGCAATCGCCGTAGGCTTCCCTAGATAACCCTTACTTATTAAGAGTGTTATTTTTTTCCAAACGATCAGTCTCAAACTGTTCTTCAAATAAACAAGACCTATTATTTCAAGCTCTGCCTACCTTCACTTATAAAAGGTTATGGGCACCACGGCGAACACTGCAGGCGGAATTCCGCAGTTCAAGGGCGGACCGGATTTCCAACATTGGAGCTTCAGGGTGAAGATGCACCTGGATTCGGTCGGCGTTTTGAAGAATCTGACGGAGAATGCCCCAGAAGTCGCAGCGGAGAAGGTCAAGTTCGAAGAAGCGGACCGGAAGGCGAAGGCGTTAATAGTAAGTTTCCTGGCAAACGAATGTTTGGAGGTCATCCGGGAGAAGTCGACGGCCAAGGAAATGTGGGCAGCCCTCGAAGCGACGTTCGCAACCAAGTCGATCGGATCGCAACACCTGGTCCGGAAGCAGCTCAACCGACTGAAGCTGAACGAAGGCGATCCGATGAGACCTCATCTACTGGCGTTCGACGATTTGGTCCGGCAGATGAAGACGGCTGGTGCCAAGGTTGACGATGCTGACCTGGTGGTACTGCTGTTCCAGACGCTGCCAGATTCGTATGACCCTCTGGTAACGGCCCTGGAAAACGTTCCGGAGCAAGACCTGAAGGTGGAAGTCGTGAAGCAGCGGCTATTGGCTGAAGATTTGAAACGTCAAGAGCGAAATGGAGGAGTTGGCGAGGCCAAAGGGGCTGCGTTTTCCGGCGACAAAACGAAGAAACCCTTCAAGTTCCTGGGTAAGTGCCATAAGTGTGGCAAGCGTGGCCACCTCAAGAAGGACTGTCGGCAGAAGGCCGGTGGTGAAGCTAACGCGGCGGCCAATCAGCGGAAAGCGGTAAGTTTTGTGGCGAGCCGGGGCAACATCAAGTCGAAGAGTGGCAAGATCGTCTTCAAGCTCGATTCGGGATCCAGTGACCACCTCACCAACGACAGCGAAGCGTTTTCGGTGGTCCGGAAGCTGAAGCAGCCGATTGTTATTAACGTGGCCAAGGAAGGCCAATCTCTTCTTGCGAAAACGGTCGGTGAGCTCCATGGCAACAGCAACAAACAATTCCCGTTGCACATGAAGGAAGTACTGTACATCCCGGAGTTGCGCGACAATTTGATGTCCGTGAAGAAGCTCGTCACGGCCGGCGTGCAGGTAAACTTCGTCGACAAGGTCGCAATATTGAAGAAGGACGGGGAAGTTATCGCCACCGCCCAACTGAGGGGCGGACTGTACGAGCTGGAGATTGACCTGGAACGCCCAACCGTGAACTTGTGCATGTCGGAGACAGATGAGCTCTGGCACAGGCGGCTTGGACATTTAAGCGAGCAAGGAATGAAGGCGATGGCATCGAATAACCTGGTGACTGGTGCTGAATTTCGTGGAGGCAAGCTGAGTTTCTGCGACGCTTGTGTGCAAGGGAAGCAATGCCGCGACCCTTTCAGCGGATCTCGTGATCGAGCGACCAGGCCCCTGGAAAGGATCCACTCGGACGTGTGTGGTCCCATCGACCCCCCTGCTTGGGACGGATCCCGGTACTTCGTGAGCTTCATCGATGACCATACCCACTTTGCGGTGCTGTACATGATGCGGAGGAAGTCCGAGGTCTTCAGCATGTTCCAGGAATATGAAGCCATGGCGACGGCGAAGTTCGGCTTGAAAATTTCAAGCTTGACAGTGGACCAAGGACGTGAGTATGGCTCAAATGCGCAAAAAGATTTCTATTCTAGAAAGGGCATCCAAGTCGAACCGACGGTGGCATACACGCCACAGCAGAATGGCGTTGCGGAAAGGTTCAACCGAACTGTGGTCGAAAAGGTCCGCTCCATGCTGGTCGAGTCGAGCATTCCCAAGATGATGTGGCCCGAAGCAGTCCTCACCGCCGTCTACCTCATCAATCGGAGCCCGACGGCAGCCCTGCCCAAGACGGTAACCCCTGCTGAGTCCTGGTATGGGAGCAAACCGTGCTTGAAGAAACTTCGTGTGTTCGGGTGTAAAGCCTACGCCTGGATACCAGATCAGCAGCGCAAGAAGCTCAATGCGAGGAGCCCGGAGACCGTGATGGTTGGATATGCTCCAAATGGCTATCGACTGTGGAATCGTGCGCGAGGAAGATCATCATTGCTCGTGATGTGAAGTGCGACGAAAATTGCTTTCCGTACCAGAAATGTCATGAGAAGAAGGATTCTCCGCTGGTGGTGTGTTTCCCTCCCGAACAAGAGGGGGAAGGTGATCTCGATGCTGAGGATGGCAACGCTAACCGTCCCGAGGAAATCGAATCAGATGCTGAAATCGAATCGGATGCTGATCAAGATCCCGACGCGACTGACGAGACTGTAGACTCCACCAACACCGGGGCGCTCCCTTCGCAACTAGAACAGCACGAATCCGAGGATGAGGGTCAACCGTTGCTGAGGCGCAGCGAACGAGAGCGAAAGCTCCCCGGTAAGTTTCTTGACTGGTTACGGAGCTGTTTCTGCCGGTCCGTGTATTACAGATGTCCCCAACTGCTACAATGATATCGGAGGCCGAGACGACCGTACCCTTTGGCTGAAGGCCGTTCAAGAGGAACTGGATTCGATAGAGGCGAACCAAGTATGGAAATTACAACGCTGTCCCCGGAGTGTCAAGCCGCTCCAGTCGAAATGGGTGTTTCGTGTGAAGGAGGACAGCAACGGCAAGGAAGTACGCTACAAGGCTCGTTTGGTGGTGAAAGGGTACCTGCAGCGTCAAGGCATCGACTATGAAGAAACCTACGCTCCTGTTGCGAAGTTGACCACCATCCGTACTGTCCTGGCTGTCGGCGTGCATCATCGTTTCCTGTTCCACCAGATGGACGTTAAAACGGCGTTCCTTCATGGTGACCTAAAGGAGGACATTTATATGGCGGTGCCGGACGGCGTAGAAGCGAATCAAGGCATGGTGTGCAAACTACAGAAGTCCCTGTACGGACTAAAGCAGTCTCCCCGCTGCTGGAACGAGCGGCTGAATGGACAGTTGCTGAAGATGGGATTCACTCGGTCATCCCACGACTACTGCCTGTACACAAAATGCACGCCAGGGGACGAGCTGATCATCATTATATACGTCGACGACCTGTTGATCGCTGGAAGGAAGCTGACTTCAATCGTGAGGCTCAAGAAGGAACTTTCTGCCGTATTCAAGATGACCGACTGCGGCGAGGCGAACTACTTCCTGGGCATGAAGCTGGTGTACAACCGTGAGGAAGGAACACTTCGACTTTCGCAAGAGGCCCAAGTAACGAAGATCCTGCAGCGATTCGAAATGGTAAACTGCAATTCTTGCAAAACCCCGATGGAGAAAGGACTCCAACTGAAGCGTGACGGACCATTGACGAAGGAACCGTATAGAGAGCTGTTGGGTAGTATGATGTACACCATGTTGTGTGTGCGTCCGGACATTTGCTACCCGGTAAGCTACATGGGACGTTTCCAGCAGAATCCAGCCGATCATCACTGGCAGACGTTGAAGCGGATCGTACGATACCTGCAAGGGACGCAGAGGCTCTGCTTGGAATACAGACGTGAAGAAGCTGCAGAACCGCTGGTGGGATTTGCAGACGCAGACTGGGCAGCGGATACCGAGGACCGAAAATCCGTTAGTGGCTTCTTGTTCAAGGTCTTCGGAGCAACCGTGTCATGGTCGAGCAAGAAGCAAACGACGGTGGCAACATCTTCAAGCGAAGCCGAATACGTTGCCTTAAGCGCAGCAGCATCCGAAGCGATTTGGTTGACTGGCATCCTCGGAGACCTGAAGATAACGGTGAAGCCCGTCATTATCTACGAGGACAACCGTGGCTGCATCGGTATGGCCAAGAATCGTGAGACGAAACGCAGCAAGCATATCGATGTCAAGCATCATTTTATCCGTGACCACGTGGAAGCAGGACGACTGCAAATCGAGCCGGTGAGCACCCAGGACCAACTTGCGGATCTGTTCACTAAGGCGTTAGATACTTCCCGTTTCCGAGATCTGCGACGTTCCCTTGGACTAAACGATTGAGAGGGGGTGAAGACGAAGCAACCCGGCGCAACCGTTTGTGTCAACAGTAGGCAATCGCCGTAGGCTTCCCTAGCTACCCCTTAGTTACTAAGAGTGTTATTTTTTTCCAAACGATCAGTCTCAAACTGTTCTTCAAATAAACAAGACCTATTATTTCAAGCTCTGCCTACCTTCACATCTATAAAATAAATACGAATGTTCAGTAATATTTTCATACGAATTGCTGAAAACTAGTAGTTCTGCAACGGATATCTATAAATTGAAGAAATTTTACAGCTCATTCAGTAGAATTTTATTAACGGTAGTTTTTTTTTCTGAATATAAAAATTAGGATTTGGTGTGTGCCATAGTTGTTGTTCAGCAGTGAAGCATTATATATCTTTAAGAATTAGGTAGTATTGAACAGCTCCGAAACAGTTTTTTTTTCTTCAGTACCTATGATGGTGCCTGGAATCTAGGACCTGGAATCAACTTCTAATGACTGGAAATGACTGGAAGAAACATGACGTGGCCACAGGACTGAAGCTACTGTCATCCACGAACAACAATCGTGAAGCCGACAACTTGGTGCTGCGTGTGGTGCTAATTTGACAGCTCGGTTTTCTTGAATGCTATATGCAGCAAACACAATATTCGCGACGGAAGTTGTCGTGTTTTGTCGCTAATTTGATTCGAGAGAAAAATCTTCCGTGTTGTTCTCAGTGAAGTGGTTATCACAACGATAGTATTTTTTCATTGTTTACCAGCCAGGTATTATAGTGTTTTATCTAAGTTACTGATACTAGTAGTTTGGTAGAAGAAATATTGTAAAGAAATAAAATCCGTTGTGAATCGAGCTTAAAATTTTAAAATCGTCACTAGCGCACCACCAAAAGTGGGAGGCTTCAAGAACTAACGCTTTCTTCAGTCCTCTGGACGTGGCTGGGTTGCTCAGTGGTTACCCTTTCTGCTTACTGCGCAGATGATCGGGAGTTCAACTTCAGGCCCGTCCCCTTCCTTGCCATTTGCCCCTTGCCTGTTTCTATCACCACTAGATTTAAAAAATAAAAAAAGCCGTCCATTGCGCTTTCATTGATCGCATCACTTACCACATGTCTGGATTGCAACAAACGAAACGGACCCACAAAAATAACAACATCACAATATGATCACTTGTTCTGGTGAAGGACGAAGGATTTCCACCACTGAAATGGCGCTACGACTCAGTGACTATCAAAAACGAGACTTATAATAATCGTCAGCAAAAAGAGCCTAGCAGTTAAATTTAATGTGGTAAATCTTACCTCAGTTTTCAGCCGAATCTACTGCTTTTCTATTTTCCTATAGCACATTGAAAAAATCAGTTGAGAATTTCACAAACAAAGAACAAAAATACACAACCTTTAAAATGGTTCACCCTTTATTTAATAGTCATTAGGCTGATTTGCAGATGTACACCGATTCAGTAATAATAGTTGTAGCAATAGAGTAATCTTAAATTGTATTTTCGAAAATTCTACCCTTAATAGCTAAAGCACGATCATCTAGTGGGATGTATGTATGTATAAATTGGGGCTGTATTATGGTGAATTTGAACCACTTTTATTTATGTATTACAACAGTACAATTGAATTTGCGTGTGAGAATTCATTTTCCGTTTAAAGTACGACGATCAAAGCAGCGGTTTCGAACCGTGCGCCAACTTCTCGCACTTCTAACAAAAAAAATGCATTTACAAACAGCACAGAAGAGCTTTTCCTGTGCCAACGAGGAAGGTGAATTTTATCAGGAAATGAATGTTTAGTTTACACAGTAGGATTATTATATACCAGAAAAAGAGAAATCATAAAAGTAAATGAAAAGGAAAGCATTCTTACCGAAAGTCGAATTAGTTTCCTGATAGAACACACCGGGACACACGCGCCGTGAGAAACACTGTGTATGACACACTGATGAGCCGCAAAATAGCTAAACTTCTTCCTCGATCTTGATAAACTGGTTTACAGCCTTTAATTGTTGTTGATAAAATGTCCACTTAGTTCGGTTAAGATAAAATTTCTACTAATTTGCTTAAATTGTTTTTTTTTCTTTTCTGTTTGTTTTGTTAACTTTCTGGGTAATGTTTATACCCATACGGAATTTCGTCATTTCGCACTACATACACATAGAAAAACACTTCATATTCTACAACTGTTGACACATCAGAAGAAAAGAGAATCGGAGAAACATTTAATCGTTTTAGATGCATTGAATGGGATATTGCTTACGGCTTTCCAGCTGCGCCCTCATGAATCCGTACTCCTCGAAGTTTCACCACGCTGCTTTCTTCGCTTTTTCCGCAAAATCTGTGTCTCTGTGGTAGTAGTAGTTGTTGTAGTAGTAGCTAAAGGTCAATGCTTACCGTCTGGATCTTTCCCTCGAGCGTGAACGGCGACGACGGTCACGATCGCGATCGCGGTCGCGATCACGGCGATCACGGTCCTGATCTCGCGAGTGACGATCGCGACTGCGTGATTTTCGATCGCGGCTTTTAGAACGACGCCGATCTGATCGCTCGGTTCTTTCCGATCGCTCAGCCCGTTCCGGTCGCTCCGTTCGTTCCGGCCGTTCAGTTCGCTCCGGTCGCTCTGCCGAACGATTTCGCTCACCGCGACTGTAAAACATGTTATGAATTGGTAGATTTATGGATAGAGATTTTAGCGAGAAATTTAAAACCTACTTGTCTCGGCGGTCGCGATCCTTATCGCGAACGAGTGCCCTCGAACGTCTATCCAGCTCACGGCTGCCAACAAATCGCGATCGGGCACGATCATCATCGAAACTACCGCCATCGCGACGGCCATTCCGTCGCAGCTCTTTCTGTCTCGGGCCAGCAGTCTTTTCTAATTCAATAAGCTTTTCTCGAATTGCCAAAAATCCTAGATGAAGCTTACCACCGAAATGATCCGCCAGTCGGACGTCATTATCGTGAATGCCCAGATAGGCCGAGCAAACCTCACAAACGCGCAGCTTTTGCTGCTGGTAGCTACTGGCCGGAATGGCACTTCGATATTCTTGCTCGGCTTTAGTCTTCCGCGCCCGCAGCTCGTCAATCTCCGACATCAGTTTCATGCTTTCCTCTACCTGTCCTGCCTCACCTAAAGCTTCTGCCTTAGCAAGTTTCTTACCGATTTCCTCTGCTAACTCGTGAACAGCGTTGGCTTTCGCAGCGACCTCCGCCGTCAGCTCTTCCTGAGTTTCAGCTAACCGCTTCTTGGCCGCCTCCGTCCGCCGATCGCAATCAGCAATAAAGGCCTGCAGATGTTCCATGGCCTGGAAAATCAGATAAATAATGAATTAGGCGGTACTTAACGGGGGAGCATGGAAACTTACGTCGACATCGTAGTAGTAGTCCTTACTTTTGGCTGCATTCTCGTAGTCGGCTCTCAGGGCAAGATCGTGCACTTTGGGACACTCTCCCAGGTCCATGCGCTAGATGAAACAAAACGAGAGAAGAGAGAATGGGAATTCGTGACGGATTAGCACCCGGGATTGAACAAAGATATTACGATCACGTATTTGTTTTTTGGATTCAGTTTTCGGTTAGTTCTTAGAGGTGGCATTTTTTCGAATTTAAGCTTGCTTGTTGTATTCTGCATTCAACCATATTCAAGGTTCTTAGTTGTGAATTCGAAGAACTAGCAGCAGCTTTGCTCGGTTAAAAACTGAGGTAAAATCAAATTGTGGTTGATTCGAATTCGCTGAAAACAGAAATTCAAATTTTCCTTCGAGATGTAAGCGCCCCTGCTTATTAATACATCTGAAGCAAGATCACCTAGAGAAATTCACCAGGGCACTTATTTAGAATTGTTTTAGATTTATAGCATTACCTCTCCAGATACATAAATTCTACAATTACAATATCATTATTTGCTAATCTTATTTACGTTTTCCTCGTAAATCATGAACAACTTACTTGGTTCTTGGTTGGAACACCGTATGAATCATGGACTGGGGAAAGTCGGATATAGGGCACTACCGTGTATTTGGTTGTGAGGTCTACGTGCACATCCCGGATGTGAACCGGTCAAAGGTAGACCAGAAGGCGGTTAAGCTACGGTTTATCGGCTACAGCGAAGATCACAAGGGATATCGGTTTCTCGACCAAACTACAAATCGCATCACTACTAGTCGAGACGCTAGATTTCTCGAGCATGGCGATGGCTCGGACTAGCAGTAGTTTAATGTAGAAGTTGAACAGCAGATAGAGATTCCGTGTAAGTCGTTGGATCCAGAAGAAGAACTATGTAGTAATAGCAGCTTGGAAGATTGGGACGATGCGACGATCGGATCAAGTGAGGACATTTTTCTTGAGAATAAATCGGTTGCAGCAGAATCAAAAGGATCGTAAGTTACGACGTGAAGATCGAAGATCGGGTGGTGTACTTCCGAGACGGTACGATGATTGCGTGGTCGGTGTAGCTTACAAAGATACTGTAAAGGTAACCGAATGGAAGGAGGCAATGAACAATCGCATACTGCGAATCAAACGTGGGAGACGCTGCCAGAAGCTGAGAAGGTGATAGGATCGAAGTGAATCTTCAAGTTGATGCGAAATGAGGTCGGCAAGGTTGTCAACCATAACGCCCGCTTGGTAATAGAAGGCATTAACTAACGGTTTGGCATTGACTACGTGGACATATTTGCCCCAGTTACACGTCTAGCAACGCTTCGTATGGACCTTCCCGTTGCTGGAAACGGCAGATGGTTTTGCATCACTTCGATAAGAAGACCGCAGACCTTAATGGAACTTTGGAGGAGGAGGTTTACATTCGCCAATCTCCCGGGAATGAGGCTGTAGGCAATAAGAGTTTTGTTTGTTGGATCAAGAAAAGCATCGCTAGGCTCAAATTAAGTGCTCGTTGTTGGAATCGAGCTTTCATGAAGTATTGATTCGTTTGAACTTCAAGCAATGCCAGTCAGACACGTGTTTGTAGTTGCGCTGACAGTGAGATGATTATTTTACTGATAGAAGTTGATGAATTAATCGTAGCCTGTAAAGAGAGAACGAGATAAGTGCCATTTTATATCGGCCTACGAGGTTTTCTTGGATTAGAAGTACTGTGCGATGAAGGTACTGCAGTATCCGTTTGACGGGATGCATCGAGTCGCTGATGAGCAAGTTCGAGATGACCGATTGCAACGCGTCGAAGACGCATATGGAAGAAGGATGTTTGCGCGAAGGTGAAGACAGTGTTAAGCTTGTGGATTCAACGAGATATCGCAGTCTAGTTCCTGCTCCCGAAAATGAAAACGGACCATGAACAAGTTCACGTTTTCAAGATTTTTCCCTTTAAACGTTATTTAGTACATGGTTACGTGATTCATTTCACGGTATATTTTTGCTTGTTCTCGAATTCATGACTGTAGTTCACGGAGCTGGGTAGGGATTTTAAGGAGCAATAAGCGTCTCTATACTCGGAAGGTCTGTGAGCAAACCACCGGAGAAAGATTGAAAAGCAGCTAAGCGTGTCATCAGGTACCTTAAACGAACAAAGCAACTTCAGCTGAAATTTGGACCAGGAGACAAATTCGGACGCCGACTGATTTTCGGATTTTCGGACGCCGACTGGGTCGGTGATCAAATCAGCAGAGGATCGACTACAGGCTTTATCTTTTTTTTTTGTAACAGGGCCCACCAGGATTAGTTTCGCTGGAGTTCCTTTTTTCGGACCATTCTCTAATTGTTCATTTCCCTATTTGTCGCAATTTCAACAACATAGTAGGAACAATAAGGCTCGATCAGCAATATTACATCGAAGAAGTACCGAAACGATTTCATTTAACTTTAGACGCGATCCACAACGACTAATCTAACTGCCTTTACTTCGTTTATTATTCGTGAGATTGAACATGGCCATCAAGTAGAAGCCATATACCTTCTGCTCAAATATGAACGAGACTTTATGAATAAAACGGTCCGCGGATGACATATAGTCAAATTTTTTTTTCTTAGATAGGTAGGACTATTATACGTTTACATGTCAAATTTGAGAACGATCTGCCACGAAGCTTTTTTTACGGCACTATAAACAAGTCAACCTCCAGTGTGTTCAAGCCAAATGTGGGCATTCGATATACTAAAAAACGAATTTCAACTATCTCCGACATTGTTTATTTCATTTTCTATGACAATCAGTACTGTACGCTCAATTTTGTAACATCCGAATGAGCGATTTTTACTTTGTTTAGCCAATTACAAATGAATTTGTTGTTTTTGTTTCTTGCAAGCATTAAATACAAGAGAAAACGATAGTTTCTACCTTGTGTACAAGTTGTTTGCTTTTATTCACTTATTACCTTGAAAAACTTGGAGATTTCTTAACGAATCACACATCTACGCTCAATTTTGAGACTGACTGTATATGTTTTGCCATTTGACGAACAAGTGGGTGGGGGAGTATGTTAAGTATTGTCACTGCTTTGCCGGGTAGTTCGCTAGCATTAGTTTGTTACTCTAATCATAAGACCCCTCGAAATATGTACAAACTAATCTAGTAACTGCGAACTTTGCTCGCTTGGTCATCATTCTAATCAGTGATGGAATTCTCACCAAAATATCAATTCATTGTGCGCTACGTTTTCACCTGGGAACTTCCCGTTGCTAGTTTCACAAGCCAACGTTTCTTAAGTGAACCCTTTGGGATGAGAGAATGAAATATCGCGAACTTTTTCTATAGATCATTGCACGGAATGCATTAACCTCACTTTTTTGACAGTTCAGGGAGCTTGTTTACAAGGTGTTACTATTTGAACCGCTCAAACGAAATTTTTCATTGGCTTTTTTCCGGATTCTGTACGATTAGATTCAGGAAATGGTGTAAAAATAAGCAGCTGTCTGTTTTCCTGCAATTTTACTTCAATCGTAATACATTTTGAGCACAAAATCTCCAATCGATCTTACCGAAAATATTCTAAGTGCACGTAAGCTCCCTGAACTGTCAAAACTGCCTTGATGACGCCATCGTGCAATGATCTATTCGAGGCATCGACGCGAGGATACGAAAAAAATTAGATCATTTTTCGCATTTCGCGCATTTCATAGAAATGGAATTTAGACAAAGATATCGCATAAATCTATACACTCTCTTCATCCTGATGAATGGTCGATTGCTGACTGTATGGCCGGTGACGTTGGGTTGAATTTGTCCTCAATGCATCACGCCATTCCAGCAGATGTATCCTACCACTCGAACTTTGCGGTGGCACAATACTTAAAAACAAACATCAAATCTCGCGTGAACATCGCCTACACATACTCGCTAGAGAAAAAGAACAAAGCCGAGGAGATATTTTGTTGGATCGAATCTCGAATACGAGTGAAACGTTGTGAGATGGAGAAACGAAAGATCTTTCCTGATGAGAAATAAAACGTTTCTTCACTCTGCGCTTTTATAAACTTGGAATTGTATTTTGTTCGCGAACTTTGAGTGCGAAGTTCCTCGGGGATATATCTTTGCAATGAGGAAAGAGTGAACGTTTTTTGAAAATGATATTTCCAACACTGATTCTAATTATGTTCATACATTTTTCCGATGTCAACCGTGCAACAACCCCTCAAGAGTAAATTACGGTGTTAACAACAAGAAACAGTTATTTTACAAGCAAAACAATTTACTGTGCGATTTACGCCATATAGATTGTTGACAAAGTGAAAGGCGTAATTTAAATCAAATTATAAACTTGTTGTAAAGGGCGTAGAGTAAAACGCGATACTTACATATATCGAATTCGTTTTTGAACCTAGGTTAGAACTAGTTCCAACTTGCGATACCCGAACTTATTGTCAGTGCAAACCTCAATCCGATACGAGTTACAAATAAAATCATACACAATGACGTTTATTTGTTTATTTGTTTATTTGAATTAGACATCAACAGACCAACTTTAGGTCCTAATGATGTTAAATAGAAAAAAATTACAATAAGAAACGATTACATAACCTCTTAAGCGTAGTCAAGACACAAAAATAAATAAGTAAAAATAAAATAATTAAGGCTATACAGTATCTTAACTACATGCGTCAATTGTTCTAATAACGGTAGAAAACCTCCGACGAAGTGCGATCCGCGTCAGATGGAAATCGAAAATGGACGCCACCCTATTTAAGGTTCACTGCAACCCGTGAATAACGCTATTCAACCCATAGTTAGTGCGGCGAAAAGGAAGCCTGAGCATGGAGTTGTGACGCATTGGCCTTGGTTGGACGTTGATGCTATTTTGTTAAAGGATCCTTCCGCAGTCGATTCTTCCTTGTAGCACATTTGCAACAGTTAAAGCTCTACAGACAACAGTTAAAGCTCTACAGGACCCGCAGAGGCTCCATGTCGACCAACTGACACCGACTTTCGTAGCTAGGAAGACGAAAAGGGTCGCTCTAAGGAAGTCTACGAAGTGCGAACCGAAGAAACCGGCGTTGAATAGATTCGATTCGCTCGGCGCCATTATCATAGCATGGACTCCAGACCGCTGAACAGTACTCCAGTGTCGAACGAACGAGAGAATAATAGAGCGATTTTAGGCAGTGAATGTCGCTGAAGTTCTTCGCAACCTTGAATATAAAACCGAGTTTCCTTGAAGCTTTGTCAACAACAGACGATAAATGTTGCGTGTACGTCAGTTTCGAATCCAGCTGAATACCTAGGTTTTTAACGCACTGCGTTCGTTCGATGGTCGTACCGAGAAGATGGTAGTTGAACAGAATTGGTTGTTTCTGACTTGAGAAGGTTATCACTGAGCACTTGGCCAACCGATTTAGAGTACACCAATCAGCAAAGGCATCAACCTGCGCTTGGAGGAAATGGCAATTGGCGGTTGAACAGATTCGTATAAAGATTTTCAGGTCATAAGCAAACGACAGGCGGGGCCCTCCGATAACATAGTGTACGTCGTTGAAGTATAAAAAAATATCAACGGTCCCAGATGGCCACCCTGCGGTATCCCAGACGTGGCGCAGAAACTCCTTGAACGAAGGTCACCCAAGGCAATTGTCAATTGACGCCCTGTGAGATATGATCAAAACCATCTTAAAAGATTACCACCAACTCCTAGTCTGTCAAGTTTAGCGATCGCGATATCATGATTCAACTTGTCGAAAGCTGCCGTTAAATCTGTGTAGATCACGTCCGTTTGGCATCGAGCGATCATACCATCAGTGATGTACGACGTAAGGCACAATAGGTTTGTAGTTGTGGAACGCCCTGGTGAAAATCCGTGTTGGTCGTCACTTAACAACTGCTTGCAATGTGTAAAAAGTGAGTTCTTAACGACCAGTTCAAAAAGCATCGATACAGCGCTTAACGATGTGATTCCTCGGTAGTTGTTCACGTCCCGCTTGCTTCCTTTTTTTATATACCGGAAACATGTCCGCCATTTTCCAGCAATAAGGAATTGTACCGCTAGAGAGGGACATCTGGAATATCTGATGAAGTGGATACAGAAGACAAGCCATGTTCTGTTTCAGAAAAACCAACGGAACCCCATCGGGTCCTGGCTTAAGCGATGTTTTAAGGTGTAATGCCGCGTTCGAGATTGATTCTGAATCTACATCAACTAGGCTGAGTGTTTGATTTGCCAAGGGAACATTGCCGGCGGCAGCGTGAACAGAATGACTGGTTAGTCTCTCGTCTTCATAAACACTAGCAAATTTTACCGAGAACAGATCGCAAATTTCCTGTTGAGTGCCAGCAGTTTCGCCATTATAGAACATGGATAATGGTAAGCCTACTGCCTTACGTTGTTGATTAACATAGCTCCAAAAAGATTTCGGATGAGATTTGAGACGCCGTTGAACCCCACTCAGATAACGTTGAAAACGCGCACGACTGATCCGTTTATATTCGTAGTTGAGCCTGCTATAGTGGCGTTTAAGCGACATGGTGCGGTGTTTCGTGAATCTCTTAAGAGCCGCCCTTTTAATCCGTTTTAGCGAGCGAAGAGCGTTCGTCATCCAAGGGACCCGAGAGTCAGTCTGAACAATCTTTTTTGGGACGTGTCTGTCAATGACATAAGCCAAGACGTGGGAAAAAGTTTGAGCAGCGATGTTAACGTCGGTCGAATCAAGAATGCTCTGAATGCTAATCCAAACACCAATACTGCGATAGTGGGCTCTACGGAAGTCATATGACACAGTAGCAGGAGTGTCGACGAAGTCGTTGTATCTCGCAACGTCCTCGACAGCAACTATAAGAGAAGGATGGTGAGGGACATCCTTAACTAGAGGCACAAGAGCTGTAGAGATGACGGAAGCAATATCTCGGCCACTCACGAAGCAGAGATCTAGAGAGCGATTATTCTCATTCACCACGTTATTAACTTGGGATAGAATTACGGTACTGTAGCTGTCCAGAAGCTGAATAGCCCCTGCGTGGAAAGAGGAACGTTCATGGACGGGACGGAGGAAGCCGCTATGAGTTGGAGTCCATGCAATCTCTAATAAATATTTACACCGTATATGGTTTGGATGTTAACCCGAATAGGTCGTTACGCAAAATAACTATAAGAAATTTATTAGGGATGCCCGCTAGGTTGAAGTCTCCCAAAATAATCATTTCATCATGGAGGGCAACCGTATTCGAAATAGCAGAAACAAATCGGCGGTGCGCATCAATTAGGTCTAAATCTCGGAGTTAGATCAGGCTGTGAACCAATTCGCGAGTTAAATTTAACTTTGATTAAAAATTGACAGATGGAAAGTTATGCTGCTACCCTGCTATCCGAGCTTGGTTATTTCTGACAGATGCGAAGTTAAAATTTTACCATCGTGGCTGCATTCTATTCGAAAACCGGTTTATCAACAACACAGGGATTTTCGAACATGGCAACATAACTTTCGAAGTGTCACTTTTTAACCAAAGTTAAATTTAACTCGCGAATTGGTCCACAGCCTAAGTAAGATGAAAAGAAATGTTTTGGGGGTTTTGGGGGGGAGGTGGGAGGGGGGGTTTTGTTTTCCAGTTTCAAGCTTCAATTACGGTTCGAAATTGCTAGACAACTTTCATCCGATTCTAATAACTGTAACTAAAGGGGGGAAAAGGTATTCTTAAATGTGTTCATATTTGTTGTTGTAATTACTCACCAAAATCGACAACACAACCAATGCTCGCCACCCACGGGGGCGCTAAGGGTAGTGGAATCCAAGTCAGCCCTCAGCAGGAGACTTGTTAGACTTGAATGTGCGCTACTACATTGATCTTGTTACTTTCTATTGTATTGGACGCGGTCGGGTTTATTACGGGTAAGAGGTAAAATTCGGTTTTGCAATCAGAAACCACAATTTCGCCATTTTATTTAAATAAACAACAAAAAATCATACGTACGTACAACGACAGGCCCTTCGAAGGAAAAAGTAGTGCGATCGTCATTATTATCCTCTCAGCCACTCTAATAATTGAAATAGGAGGGAAATCACTTTTTTTTTCTCCAGCGTCGGATTTGATCGGAAAAAAGACAATGTTTTACTTTTATCCGTTAAAGGGGAAGAAATTAAGATATGTTTTTTTTTTGTTACAAAGATTATCGGTTTGTGTTTGTACATACCCAATCGCGCGCTTGAAAGCCTTCGACGATGATGCTGATCAAGTTTTTTTTTATAATTCATACGTACCCATTTTCTGGTATTGTGGAATTGAAAGTCTGACTACTATTGAAGACACGAACTACGAAATTAGTTAATTAGTTTCCGAATTTGCGATCTTTACTCGAGTTTAGCGAATGACTATTAGGGTGAATTCCAAGACCAGGCTTATTAGTTGTGCATTCTTCATATTCGAAATTAAATATCACCTCAACAAGCTTGAGCTTCACCCCAACAGTCACACAAACATTCAAATTCTTTTCGCGATTTCTACAACATCTCACAGGATCAAGCTTTTGAATCAGAAAATTTAGAAAGTAAACACTTACGGTAAGCTGGACCAAGTGCGGGAGGCATTCCCATCGCGCCTCCGGGCAAGAGGACAACACGTACTCGATCTATCTTTAAAAGTTTGAGCAGATTCGTAATGAATTCCTGTGCTTAAAGGCAATCAATTTGCTTGAATGATGATCAAAGTTTGAATTTTCTTCAGTCAGCAAAAAGTACTTACGATCATCGGCTAGTGTGTCGCAAAACCCTACTCTTGTTCGTTTTTGATCCCAAAAGGTGGAACCACTACTTCAGAACACTGTTTTGAAGAGCAGTAGCGACGTGTCTGCAATAGAATCAGATGAGGGACAGTTTGGTTTCGATCGTTTCCGGAAGATCAAGTTTAGTTTGGTTTATTCGTGCTAAGGAATGAAAATCTACACACGACGAATGTACGAACAGAGGGGGGGACGCGTTTCGAAAGACTTCTGCTTCAGTTTCTAGAAGAAATTTCTACAACTCGCGGGTTTATTCAAAAACGAACGGCGACCGCAGGTTTAATTGATCTGCATTCGATCGGCAGAAAAGAAACAATATAATAATTTTGATTATATTCAGATCTACTTACCGTTGAGGCGAGGATCTCATGTGGACAGCATCCTAACAAAAAACTTTTACATACTTTGCTGTCGTAGAACTTGGTCGAGTAGCGGTTGGATTCACCTGGAAGGAGAAAGCGGTTCAATTATCATAGTACACCAACAAGTTTTCGCCAATTCTAGATAATACAAAACCAAAGCGAATCATTAATCAACATTTGAAATTCTTATCTTGAATTTAATCAAAAATATAATCAGCGCATAAAAATCTACCTCACAACGCAAAAACAAACATGGAGGACAAGGCTTTCACCACCGCAATACGGAATTTTGCTACTCACCATTTCTGGCCGTTCCCATGAGCTGGTCCAGCATTGCCCGCATTTGATCGTGAGCAGTCATCGTTCCTCGAGTTTTTAGACACCCTCCAGCGATGAAAACGTCCCGAAACCACAAAATAATCCAGATTTTCTTCCACACCTTCGGGATTACAAGATGTCACACACGCACGTAGAATGAAAATGAACAAAAAACGTTGTACTTTTTTTCTCGACAAACTGTCAACGTTCGGGTTTTTCGAACATCGTCGGCTTTATGTTTTCGAATCTATCGTGTCTGGTCGTGGACGTCATTCAGCATCACCCGCGGTTTGTTGTGATCAAGTTGTGCGTGTTATCTGTGAAATCGCCCATCCGCTCTCGAAAAATGTAATCAAATTCTGCGTACAACTTCAGTAAACTATCCTCAAAATGCAACCAGACGATCTCTCCATCCCTCGCGGAGACAACAAAATCAAGGAAAAGTTGAATCTTCATCTGAAGAAGCGCCTGCAGGAAACTGGTAAATGTTCATCGTCGCTAGCAGAACCACCCCCACCGTCGTCATCAACATCATCGACATGCCCACCGGCTTCGCCTGCTGCTGCAGCAGCAGGGCCGTCATCAGGAACAAAGACTAAGAAACAAAAGACAAAGCACTTGCCAACTACCTCATCCGCAACGAGTTCCTCTACTGGCAGTTCGTTCAATATTAACGCCGCCCTAAGCGGCGGCTGCAGCAGTTCGAAAAACCCGGAACATCTTATGCTCTCTCCCGGGGCGCTCGGCGGAGGCAACAGCAACGATGCCACCAACAGCAGTTTCAACTCCGTAGATTTGGATGCGGACGCTAATCTGTCGAATGATGGCCAGGAACGGGCGGCCGGTGAAAAAAGCGGCTCCAAGGTGAACTCAAAACCGGATATTTTCACCCTGGTTTTGAACGAAAAGAAGAGTTCACTCATGCGGGATCCGGAGGTGATAAAGTTTCTGAAAGATTTGATGGAGAAACGTGAAAAGTCCTAACTTAAATTGAAAATGACTTCGCTCAGTTGCTTCGAAAACTCCTAAAATTGTCATATTGTGAAACACGGGTATTTTTGTGTTTCCGTACAGTTGGCAACCCCATTCATTAGAGAATTGTACGAGACGTTTCTGGTCAGCTGATTTTTACACTCTCCCGCTTCATTTTACTCCATTTTTGAGTAAAAAGTGGTGGTGACTTGAGCCAACAGCGTACTCGACAGTGGTCGCACCAAAAACCATGTTTCAAAATCCTCCATTCTTAATGCTTTCCGAACCTTTTCCCAAAGTTTAGCCGCAAGATGTGCCCCACAGAGCTCCAGGCGTGCCAAACTTACTCTTTTCAACGGCGAGGGGCGAGATTTAGATGCCAGTAGATCAACTTTGATTTGTCCAGTTTGGTTGACCGATCGTGCGTAAATACATGCGCCATAGGCTGCCTCCGATGCATCCAAAAAAACAATGGAATTGAACTTCATTTCGGCCAATAATGGAAGTTGCGAATGAAAATTTTCCCACGATTTCACTAACTCTTCCGGTAATGGATCGTCCCACCCTTGAGCCGCTATCCAGAGATGTTGCATGCGTATTTTAGCCCATGAGATCACCGGAGCCAGAATACCGAGAGGGTAAAAGAGGCGTGCTATAACCTAGGGGCGCGACTCTTCCAGATTATCTCAAATTTAGAAAAGAAACGATGCTGATCAAAATTTCTTGACCAAACCGGATAAAATTTAAAAAAATCCAATTCAATAAAATTATCGGATTTTATCGAATGAAATCGTAATAAGCGATTCGCACAGGGGGTAAGTCACTCGGCCACCTTGTGTTACCACCTGGGCCCTGTAGCATAACCAAAATCTTACTAATAATATTAGTCTTGTAACTTGTATATTTCTGTTGCATAAAAATTCTACAAGTCTAATATTACAAGCTAATTGAATTAATATTATTAGTAGAATTTACAAGCGTTCGTTGCATAAACAAAATATGACAAAAAATTATTAGCTTTCATTTGTACTTTTTCTACAAGTGAAGAACTTCTTGTAACATAATTTACAAGTTCGGATTTGTTTTCGATTTGTTATTTGTAAAGCAGCAATGTACCGTTTCAACATTCTAAGTGACTCAGACGATGAAGAAAGTAGTTCGAGGGAAACACGGAAGTGTCGTAGGGTGAAGTATTACGCTCCACGAATAAATTTCAGTTTCCAATATGTAGCTGATTTTTTTACGAGTATTTCCGGATGGCACCTGCAAAAGTGGAGCAAATACTTCGAGTAATCGGCCCTGATATTCAGCTTACTAATCGTGGAGGACTTACTCATGGAATTCACAAATCAACTGTAGGAAGGACAATACAACGCGTGGTTTCTGCAATCAACGGAAGATTATTCCAGAGCACAGTTTGTTGGCCGTCCAACATTTCAGGTGTAGTGGAACAATTTTACAGAATGGCTAGGTTCCCCAGCGTGATAGGAGTAATAGATGGATCCTTGATTCCAATCGATGCACCTACAATAAATGAAGAAGCGTTCGTTGACAGGAAGGGTTCTCACTCCATTAATTGCATGGTGGTTTGTGGACCAAATTTGGAGTTCTTTTACTTCAGTGCTAATTGGCCTGGAAGTGTGCATGACGCTAGAGTGTTACGTAGGTAGAAGCAGTTTATTTCGGCGTATGGAGGAAAGCAATATTTTTCCCAATGGAGTCATATTAGGAGATTCGGCATATCCATTAAAAGTTTGGTTAATGAAACCACTGCACAACGATCCAACAAATGATGGTGAGCGTAATTATAATAGCAGACTGAAATCAACAAAGACAAACAGTTGAGCGGGCACTGGGACTATTAAAAGAAAAGTTTCCGTGCCTCAACCATCTTAGAGTAAATCCTCATTTTGCAGGTCAAATATTTAAGTGTTGTGTGACATTGTGCAACATAGCGCGGCAAAATGAAGAGGATGAAATCGACTTAGAAAATATTCTTTTTCATAATGAGGAGATTGATTCTGGATTGAATGAAGTTAACACAGATGTTAATGCTCAAAGACGACAAATACAAATTATTCAATCAATGTGCTAAACAAAACCTTAAGAGTTTCTTATAATAATAATATATGTAATAATCGATATCAAAATTTGAAAAATACATGGACTTGACAATTTTGTGCCACAGAACGGAAGTATATCTTGTACGACAAATAATGATGAATTTTGGGTGCTCTTATTCGCGACTTCTTGCGGTTTAAGTCACACATTTTACACGGAAAATAATTCAATCTGCTCCAAGCTTAGACAACATTTTTAGGCCTGCTAGTATAAAGTAGCAAGGTACTATAATGAAGGTTTGTTCCTCGTCGAACAAATATATA